>JALPQI010007340.1:0-49296 GCA_025490895.1 Thaumatotibia leucotreta
GTTTTAGCTAAAATTATTGATATTTATCAGTATTAATGTAAAATATATCTGCCAACGTGTTTCACGCTATGTGTCAAAGACAAATGTCAAATGGAAAGTCAACTATATTTTTTTTAGATTCTACTAATGATTGGTATATACAGGGTGTTTTTTATTTCCGTTAAATTTAAGGGATGCTTATTTAGGTTAAATAAAATTAATTTCTCTAAGAAACTAGTGTCTTAACTGTTACTATTACTGAGTTATTACGAAAAAAAGTTTAATGACTGAACAAGTGTGATGAAAAACATTGTATGCATCACGATCGGTAAGCGGAATACTACCTCGAGTCATTAAAAGCCCTCTGCCTACGGCGTCGGGCTTCCAAATTCGCGTTAGTAATTCCGTACTTACCTCCCTTTATGCACAATGCACTATTTCAATTTATACCGTCTACAATCTCTCTGCTTTGCCTTAAAGTTGACTGATAGAGAATGCCTCATGGCATTAAGTTTGTCCTTTGTACGTTAAGTTTCACTTATGTTCAACTAGCGACCCGCCCCGGCTTCGCACGGGTACTATACCTACATAAAAACCTTCCTCTTGAATTACTCTACCTATAAAAAAAACTCATCAAAATCCGTTGCGTAGTTTTAAAGATTTAAGCGTACAAAGGGACATAGGGACAGAAAAAGTGACTTTATTTTATACTATGTAGTGATAATGCTTAAATACATTTTTCGCAGCTCCTAAACCAATCCGGAAACGCGGATCTCTGCTACTTCAACTCTCTCTGCGCGCATCCTCTACTCGCACTATCGGATTTCAACCACGTGTACTCCAATCTTGGCTACGTGGTGTTGGGTGCGCTTTTCTTGGCTGCCGTGTGGCGTAGACACGACTGGTACCAGGCCCGACCTAGGCGAGAGGTGAGCATTTATGGTCGGATGCTGGACTATGTTTTTATGAAGTAATAAAAAATTTGGTCGGATGCTGGACTATGTTTTTGTGAAGTAAGAAAAATTGGTCGGATGCTGGACTATGTTTTTGTGAAGTAATAAAAAATTTGGTCGGATGCTGGACTATGTTTTTGTGAAGTAATAAAAAATTTGGTCGGATACTGGACTATAGTTTTGTGATCTAAAAAAACATGGTTGGATACTGGACTATAATCTTGGGGAATTAGATGAATGTTAGTTGGATGTTAGACTATAATCTTGTGAATAGAGGCGTATGTTGGTTGGGTGCTTGATTATGATCCAAAGAAGTAAGAAAAAGTTTGTTGTATGCTAGACTATGATCTGATTAAGTAAGAATAAGTTGGTTATATGCTAGACTATGAGCGTGTGAAGTACGACTATGACTATGAAGTGTATGTTTTGGTTGTATCCTGGACTATGAGTTTGTGAAAATGTATGAAATTATTTGTGGGTCTTTCGAGGGTTAAATAAATAAAAAATATTGTGCCGTCAAATTAAGTTTTTCTTATTTAGTTATTCGTATTCTTTCATGTTTAATTTAGTTTCATTAAGTTATAATAAAATGTTTTTTTTTTTTCAGAAAGAGCTCGGCATACCGCAGCACTTTGGTCTGTTATACGCGATGGGCATAGCGTTAGTCAGCGAGGGCATGCTTTCTGCCGCCTACCACGTGTGCCCTAACAGCATGAACTTCCAATTTGGTGAGTAGTCTATGTAATGGACATAGTTGGGCATTTTCGCGAGAAGAGATACATAAACTTATTTTTCTGAAACAGGTAAATTTTATGTTTTTCCTGCACAGAATCACGAGCTCTTTCGATCCTACTAGAAGAAAAAAAGTGTCCCGACTTTTTGTTTCTATTACGTAACCGTTTTTCAAACACTTTGTACAGCGGTTACAAAGTGGAGAGCATGTAAAATGTATGAAAAATGTGGGACCATTTTTTTCTTGTACTTTTTTTATCCTAGATTGAAAGAACTCGTTATTCTGAGTAGGAAAAACATTAAATTTACCTACCTTAAAATTTGATTTTGGATCTCTTCTCGCGAAAATGCCCAGTTATAGCAAAAGATCTGCCCGCTTCGGACTGTTATACGCAAAGCCCGGACTGTGGGAGCAAAAATGCACTTTTCACTAGTGCTTAGTTAAATCTCGACTATTCTATCGACATTCATGCTACAAGTGAATTTTCGGTTCCGCCGCCCTGGCTTCGGTTATACGTGTTGGGCATAGCTCTAGTTAACGAGGGTATACTTTCCGCCGCCTACCACGTGTGCCTTAACAGCATGAACTTCCAATTTGGTGAGTAGTCTATATAATGGTCATAGTTAGGGAACATACCGATACTACGTGACCCGTTTATGGGGGGGGGGGGGGGGGTCCGTCAAAGTGGTCGAACGCTGGCATGTTTGTAGTTTGGTTTTAATCTTATTACTAAATGTCCAGGTTTGCGAACCGTAGGTTAAGCTGGGTAATATGCAAGAGTTCATTACTTTTTTCTTCAGGTAGAGTGGTAATTTGGACTTTAATATCTCCTTGTGGCTCCAGAATTTCTTCCAGCTAATATTTATTCTCCTATCCACTTCGTCTATATGCCGGGTAGGCTTAAACGATATTTGTTTGCCCAGATATATATAGCTGTCTATGTATTCAAGTGGGGTTTCTTTGACTAAAATAGGTACCTTGTCTCTGTTAGTAGCCACTTTCGTTTTTGAGGTGTTTAAATAAAGTCCAATGTTTTCACTTACTCTACATAGATCTGCTATCATTATTTGCAACTGTGACGGTGTTCTTGAAAACAATACTATATCATCTGCAAATTTTAAGTTTGATAAATACTTTCCGTTTATATAGAGTCCTTTATTAAAATTTGTCCAGTCTAGGTACTTCATTAAGTGTTGCAGCACCGCAATAAAAATCTTTGGTGAGAGCGGATCTCCCTGCTTTACACCTTTTCTTATGTTTATGATGGGCCCTACTCTATCTAATTTTACTCTACTTGTACTCTTGCTGTAGATGTCTTTGATGATGTTTACGTATGAACTTGGAGTGCCTATATGACTTAATGCTTGCCATATGCTCTCATGTGATATGGAATCGAAAGCTTTCGCGTAGTCGATATAGGCGAGGTAGAGTGGGTTGTTAAACTCTTGGTATTTCTCTATTACTTGTTCTAAAGTATAGATATGGTCCGTAGTAGAGTACCCCCGTCTGAAGCCAGCTTGCTCACTTGTTTGGTTTTTCTCTATAATCGGCTCTAGCCTTTTTTCAAGACACATTGCGAACAACTTGTACATTGTGGGCAGTAGGCTAATTGGCCTGTAGTTATTGATATCGGCTGGGTCACCTTTCTTATATAAGAGAATGATTCTTGATTCTGCCCAATGGTTAGGGATTGATTGTGTTTCCAGTACTTTATTGAATAGAGTTGTTATAGGTCTTATCAGTAAGTACTTCCCTATTTTTAAAGCTTCATTGGGTATGTTGTCGTGTCCTGAGCTTTTTTCAGTTTTTAGGCGATCTATATTTTTAGTTATTTCGCTCGAATCAAATGGTAAAACAGCGGTTTGTATGTTTGTGTTTTCCTGTAGCTCTTGTTGTACATTTTCAGTTTGTTTGTTGGTAGAGTCGTTGTAGTTATAGAGAGCTCTATAAAAATCGGTAGCTACATCGACTAGTTCCTTTCGGGTTTGTAATTTTTTCGCGGGCTTTTCTGTGTTCAGCCTCGGTATCCATTTTTTGTCCGAATTCAATGTTTTATATGCTCTCTTTTGACTTCCTGTTGTAATAAGGTTTTTTTCTATTATTTGTAGTCTATAATTTTGATAATCTTTTTTTAACTTTTTGTTTGTCAACTTGTAGAGTTCTGATAGTTGTTTCCTTTCTTCTTTGCTTCTTAGTGGTTTGTTTTGTAGTGTAGAGCGTTTCTTAATCAGCTGTTTTGTTTCTTCAGAAATTATACTTTTTTTCGTTATTTCTCTAGGTACCGAGTTTAAACTTTTTTGTATTGAGGACTCTATTTTTGCGTAGAAGGATTCTATGTTGTCATTGAGTTCCCATTGTATTTCATCTACTTTTTTGTTTAAAGTTAAGAGGTATTCGGCTCTGCCTTGCTCGTTTGATAAACTAGCGTGAGTTATACCAAAGGTTGCTCTGCATTTTTTTTGTTGTCTTAGTTGTAAAGTAGCTCTTACAAGTCTGTGATCGCTAGAAAATATGTTGTTGTTTAGAACTTCAACGTTGTTAAATAGCCGTCTATTATTGCTCAAAATATAGTCAATTTGGTTCTTATGTCTTTTATCCGGACTTATCCACGTCCACAGGTTTTTTGTATTTTTGTTAAAAATGGTGTTTATTATAGTAAGATGGTTTTCCACGGCGTATCGCACTAACCGGTCGCCTCTATGGTTCCTTTTCCCGTAACATGCGTGCCCCATGACATGGTTTTCTCCAGGTTTTCTTTGCCCAATCTTCGCATTGAAGTCGCCCATTACTATTTCTATTCCAGTTGCTTGTCTTCTTGCGCACTCTATTTGGTCATAAAATGAGTTGATTTCATCTTCGGCTGCTTCTGATGTGGGAGCATAAACTTGTATAATTGATAGTTATTGATTTTCTAATTTTCTAATTTGTGTGATTTTCTAATTAATTTGATGTTGATGTTACTTACTTTAAATTAAACCCGGAAATACTATGTATCCGGTGTCATGAGCTAAGATGATATGTAAAGAGATTTCATGTATTTATTTCACACCTAGGACTGCAAATAAACTGTCTTTTGTTTTGAAACGTCAAATTGTGACACTAGGTCGACATTCAGCCACAGAAAAAAAAGAACCTTTGAACTAATGTCTATACCATCAGGTAAAAGGATACCTCAAACAGATTTTTAAAAAAGTTAGGCGCGTAATTTTTTTTTATGTTTTACGATACTGTACTATTAGTACGGTCAAATCGTACATAATTTTACCCTACACTCGCAAATCAAGTAGTATCGCTGCATTTTTGGTATGTTGTTTAGACACCATAGGACAGTATAAAACCATATTTTGCAAGCAAAAAAAAGTTGTGCTAGCTGGGTAGTACGTGAAAAACTGCGAAATTTACGGCCATTTTTTAGTTTCTGATTTTTATTTAAAAAACCTTACGTTTTTTGATATCATGTAAATAAACGTTTAAAGACTAATAAATTTCCAACAAGTTGAGCTAACACGCATTACCGTAGGTCTTATAGTTTCAGAGATTCGAGACTTTAAAAAGTACCCCTTTTTGTAAACTAGATAAAATTTTGTGTTTTGCTAACGGTTTCCACTTAATATCGCCTCACCTAATTATGCTACGAAAAACATGCAATAATTACCTTATAGCGCACTTAATATTCTTTCATTTAAGGGTAAAATTAGGTCAGTGAACTTTGTAGTTGAAAGTGTAAACCCGAAATCCCAAATGCAGAAGGCCCGCTATCTAAGTTTTTCATACAAATCGCAAGTCGAGTTGCAAAGCTGCAATTTTGGTATATTATAAAGGCCTTATAGATATATACGAAAATGCATATTAAAAGAAAAACAAAAAAATAATTTGGGCAAAGGACGTAAAAAACGGAAAAAAATTCGCACTTTTTTTAGTTTTTGACGTTTAACTAAAAATCTATTATCTTTTTGATACTGATTGCTATAAAACTAAGAAAGAACATTAAATTTGAAAGGATTTGAGCTACGTTACATCACCGTAAGTTATATATATTTTGAGATACGATATTTCATAAAGTGCCCTTTTATCAAAACATAAACAAATTTTAGGTTACGTTAAAGCTATTCACTAAATATTGGCAAAACGTTCGCGCTAAGAAAAAAAATAACTGTAGATAATAATAACATTAAATTTGGAACAAATTGAGCCGATAACAATTACTGTAAGTCTTATAGTTGGGGGTATACGAGGCTTCAAAACATGCATTTATTTTCTTAACTTAATGAAGGGCACATTTTGAAATGTCGTATCTCTAAATCTATATAATTTAGGGTAATGCAAGGTAGCTCAAATCCTTTCAAATTTAATATTCTTGCATAGTTTTGTAGCAATTAGTATCAAAAAGATAATAGTTTTTTAATTAAACGTCAAAAAGTAAAAGAAGTCCAATATTTTTTCAGTTTTTTTCGTCCTATGCCGAAATTCCTTTTTTGTTTTTCTTGTAATATGCATTTTTGTACGTCCTTATAGGGCCTATATAATATACTAAAATTGCAGCTTTGCAACACGACTTGCGATTTTTATGAAAAACTTAGATAGCGGACCTACTGCCTTATGAATTACGCGTTTTTATTTTCAATTACAAAGTTTGCTGACATGATATTACCCTTTAACGAAAGAATATTAAGTGCGCTATATTGCATGTTTTTCGTAGCATAATTAGGTGAGGCGATATTAAGCCGAAAACGTTAGCAAAACTCAAAATAATGCTAGTTTACAAAAATGAGTACTTTTAAGAAGTCGCAAATCTCTGAAACTATAAGACCTACGGTAATGCATGTTATCTCATCTTGTTACAAATTCATTCATCTTTAAACGTTACCTGATACATATTGTCAAAAAACGTAAGGCTTTTTTTGTAAAAATCAGAAACTAAAAATAGACAGTGAATTTCACAGTTTTTCACGTATAACGCAGCTAGCACAACTTTTTTTTGCTTGCAAAATATGGTTTTATACTGCCCTATGGTGTCTAAATAACATACCAAAAATGCAGCTTTACTACATGTTTTGCGAGTTTAATGTACGATTTGACCGTACTATATTGGTTTATTTGCAAATTAAATAGTATGGTTCGGCGAAATCAGTTCGTTTTATTTCATGGCAAGTTTCAGAAATGCTCTATACAAATCTCGGCGAGAAACAGGGTTACAGGCCGCGTATCTCTATCTGGCCTCAGTTCCTTCGGCCAGATATATCTACTTGGCCTGTAACCCTTCGTTTCCCGTCCTCTATAGTAATTGATAGGGTACGACTACGGATATCTTGTTCCAATTTCCAATCCCGTTAAAATACATAAAAACGGTTCTTCGTTACAGATACATCGTTCATGTACGTGACATCAGTATTGTGTATGGTGAAGATATACCAATCGCGGCATCCTGACATCAACGCCAGAGCACACGCTACCTTTGGAGTTTTGGCACTCATTATATTTGTCGGTAAGTCAAACTACTATTTAGATGTGTGTGTCATCATTAATCCGAATTCTGGTACAATTACCTACACTACAAAGAAACACCGAAACAATGTGATACCAGGAGTTAAGCTCTAATCAGTCGACGGCCGATCAGCATTAACCAGTCGATTCGAAATATAGATGGCAACATTAATTTGTCAATCATCTCGCTTCGACTCGGTCAAAAGTTTAAGTTCACAGCACTATCTTGGTACAAAATTGTCTTTTTCGCCATATTTTCTCCTGTGCTCAAGTCGTACTTTGTAGCCGACTAATATGTCACTGATTCTACGTGTCCTGCTTGCCTGAATCCGCTTGACAACGTGGCGATTATGGGCATTTATGTAATGCGTCGGCCGTGTGGTGACGGCAGTAAGAATACATTTGTCACCACCCCAACTCCTTCGGGTGTCGTAAGAGTCGACTAAGGGATTGAAGTGTCACTGACCATTATTTGACAAAATATTGACGATGCAGCAGCGTCATCATAGTGGACACATTACTGCGATCGCTAATCCGCTTGCCCAGCGTGGCGATTATGGGCATTTATGTAATGCTTCTATACGTATAGTTAATAGGAGAGGCCTACGTCCAGCAGTGGACTATCATAGGCTGATGATGTATGTATAACTTTATTCTCCCAGGTCTGGTGGGTGTTCTAAACGCAAACGTGTATTTCTGGGTTGCGTTCACCATCTTGCATCTGACGACGTGTCTCATCATGACATTCCAGATATACTACCTGGGCAGGTTCCGGCTTGGTAAGTCTTCTATTAGTATTTTACATAATCGTTTTATAATAGAGAGCTTTTCAGTCGAGTACACGAGTTCACAAACCAACACAGTCGAGAGTTTGGGCTACGAAGCTTGCTGTGAAAGTAAAGTTTTTGACGAAGGTAGACAACTGAGCTCTCAGCCCACCTGATGGAATGCAGGAACTGAGGCCCATGGACATAGCGATCAGAAAATCGCGTATACGCTGCCCTGAGGACTTAGATGTATTGCCTCTATGCCAGTAATTACACCGGCTATCTTACCCACAAACCGAAATAGCAGTGCAAACACTGCTATTTAGCGGCAGGTTAACGGGTAAGACGGTGGTAGCTATCCGGGCGGACTCTGCACGAGGTCCTACCACCAGCAAAGTAAGGTATTGAAAATTTGATTATAAGTATTATAACACTGTTGTGTACAATAGTTATATTCTACGAATCAGTAAAATAATTATTTTCTACTCGCCGACTGTATCCCTTAAATTGGCAAATATAAAAAAAATCACGCGTTCATCGCCATTGTGTAGAGCACAAAATTCTGTCATAAAAAAAATACAAGAAGTGGGTCAGTGACTATGTACACTGTGAGGTACATTGCCAATTTAAGGGGTATAGTGTGAATTGAGATTACGTACCTACACAAAAATATAATCGTATACATTTACGTCGAGTTCCGAACTATAATCAACTTTATTACACAACGCTGTAGGCATCTACGAGTATAATAAATTTGATCATACGCGTGCCAGTAAAAAATACATCAAAGAGCGGCCACCTCACTATTTGCACTTCGTTTCGGTGTATTTATTTCATTATTTAAATTTGTTTACTTATTTTTATTAACCCGTAGAAAAAGTATTGTACACAATAGTGTTATAATCAAGCTTTTCAATCTCGTACCTTACTTAGGCCACTCAGCAAAACTTCGTGGCCTAAACACGGTACTCGACTGAAAAGCTCTCTATTATAGCACGATAGATTACTTGACCCATTTTTAAAGTTTGTCTTATATTATTAATCAATATCTGATTAACGGAAAAAAATATAAATATATTTTTTCACGACCTAGAAAACCGCAAAATTATAACTTAAAATTTAAACTTTCGTTACCGGGCGAAAACGATACTAGCCATGTTAATGCCTAGATTATCTGTGGTGTGACGTCACTCAAACCGAAAACAAACATTTGACATGTCACTTATGTTATGTCAATGTCACAGCAAAGCTACATGCCTACATGTCCATGGCGAATTTCACTCGTATAAGATTCGACATGAAGTTAGTTTAAGATCCTATGACATCACATCATGGCCGACACCGTTTTCAGAGTACGAAATTAAAAAAATAAGACCCATCAAACACTTTTAATACACCGTAATCGAAAAATATTGATCTTTTCAATAAATTTCATATTAGTCAAGTAGCCTATTGTGTAAAATACTATTTTAACGTTTTGGTTACAGATAGTGGCGTGATATATCGCGCCACCCGCGAGTTAGTGTCGCGCCCTCTAGCGGCGATCACGCCAACTTACGTCGGCCGCTGCGTGTTACTCGTCATCGCTAATTTGGCCAATTGGGCGATCGCGGCTTACGGGTATGTTTATATTTCACTTGGTCACTTGTAGCGTTGTAAATTTCCGGATTAAATCCCGTCTCTTTCGATTTTTTTTCGAAAAAATCTATGAAAGTTTCCACTTTAATTTTCAACTCAAAACTAATGTGAATTAGGTCTAATTTTCATTTTTACCAGGAAATCGCGATATCATCGAAGAAAAGTCAATTGGAATAGATGGAAAGGAGTGACAGTGATATTAATTATTATTAAAAATGGAAAAAAACTAAATTTTCGTATATTCCCGAAAAATAACATTTGATTTTTTCCCACATTTTCCACGCTAGTCACTTGACACTCTGCCGATGAGGTGACGTCACACAGACCCATACGTATGTTTATGTGTATAGGCATTTCTGTATTGTATTGGTATTACATTTTTTTATGAACGAATTGATTAATAAGCAAGCTACAGTTACATACAAAATTAAAATTTGAATAGTATAACTAAACTAAAACTAGATAAAACCTAAAATCGAAAAGATTATGTATTCATAATTTTACTTTTCTCATTTTGTATCAATTTAATAAATGCCTAAAATCTTTCTGCTTTGCCTCAAGGTTAACTGATATATAATGCGTTATGGCATTATGTTCACCTTTTGTATTATAAGTTAGTGTCGCGCCCTCTAGCGGCCTTAACGCCGACTTACGTCGGCCGCTGCGTGTTACTCGTCATCGCCAATTTGGCCAACTGGGCGATCGCAGCTTACGGGTATGTCGTGTAGATTTCACAAAATATCTGAACACGACTTTATTGCCATATACGATAGAGGCGGGTTTAGATATTTTTGAGCGCTCCGGACGCTACGATATATATGATGGCGCCTGTACGATACGCAACAATGGATTTAGCCTACAGTAACACTTCTGTCACTTATTTATTCTGTGTTGTCACCCTCTAGCATCCATCGCGCCAATAGGCATCATCATCATCAGCCAATTGACGTCCACTGCTGGACATGGCCTCCCCCAGAGAGTTCCACAAAGATCGGTCGTGAGCTGTCCGCATCCATTGGACACCCGCAACCTTTACCAGGTCGTCGCTCCATCTTGTGGGGGGCCTTCCCACGCTGCGCCGTCCAGTGCGCAATAGGCATGATGACTGGCAAGTCAAATCAGCATCTTTCTTCGAACTGTCAAAACCATCACCACTATGGAATTTTATATGAAATACACAAAAGTGACGTCACGTTTGAGTACTGCCAAATGACCTTTTAAGTTATTTTCAATTTATTAAATAGAAGTTCTGTACAAAAATTACTGCAATCTATATTTTAGTTATCATTTCTTCGTGTCGTGCATAATGTTAAATAATTAATTTTAAGTACCGTCATCATCCCTATTAAATTAATAGTAATAAATAAGGGGTGTACCGATTAAAAACTGGCAAATTCACATGAAAAAATCGTATCGATATAGTTAGGTAGCTATAATTTCATGCTTTGGAAATTAACCAGGAAGTCTTAAGTTAGCTGACTGTAATATTTTTGTGTCACTACTGCATTTCAGGTACTCACAGTACAGCTTCTTCGAAACGTCTTCCAAACTATCTTTTCCAAACATTTTTTTCTTTTTTGTATGCAGTTTTCTAAATTATGGGACTGTTGTCAATATATCTGGCTATTCTTCCCGTGTTCCTTAAGATATCCTTGACTTATGCATACTATCCTTGATACTTTTTGGGACTGATTTCGCTTCATAAAACTATACCAAAGAGACTAAGATTTGTATAGGATTAAATAATTGATTAAAGACCCATAAAAATTTCACATAATATGTGACATAATTCCCTTCAAAGAGTATTACTGCGCCCAAGGCAGGGGTATATTAAAAAAAAACATGGAGATTAACCAGAAATATAGGTCACTTCTGCAGAACACGAAATCGTGCAGTGGAGAATAAAAAAAAAGCTTTGAAAAATATTTTTCGAAGGGGTTCCGGAGAACCTGTATAGTGAATACTGAAATTGCAGTAGCAACAAAAAACGACCAAAGTTAGCTAATTGAAGACCTCCTAGTTAATTACAAAAGCCAGAAATGACAGCTTTTTAACTATATTGACCCGATTTATTCATTTGAATTTGCCAGTTTTTTATCGGTACACCCCTTAATCACGGGACAATCTTAAATAAGCCTAGTCCCACGCTAAGCTTAAGGCTAGATGACGATATACAGTGTGGAAAAGTCGAATGCCACATGGATGGCAACTTAATATTGTACCTTGAATATTGTAAATAGCAAATTTTGTGTAAGGGAAGCTTTCCTTTGTTTATAAACAAAAAAATCTGCATTTAAGTATTTATGAAAAATCGCTTGCCTCAGTCGAGACTCGAACCGGCCAAATGTGACAAAAAATAACGTGCCGTATATATACATATGTGTTGTCATGTGGTGACGGCAGTAAGAATACATTTGTCACCACCCCAACTCCTCCTGCGGGTGTCGTAAGAGTCGACTAAGGGATTGAAGTGTCACTGACCATTATTTGATAAAAGATTGATGATGGGCAGCAGCGTCATCATAGTGGACACATTACTGCGATCGCCAATCCGCTTGTCCAGCGTGGCGATTATGGGTATTTGCCTCCTAATGCGACCAATACGCATAGTTAATAGGAGAGGCCTACGTCCATCAGTGGACTTTCATAGGCTGATGATGATGATGATATTCATAAGGAATATACATACCTAAATACCTAGAAAAGATAGATTATTCGAGGCATTGCTTAAAAAATTCTACACTAATTTGTATGACAAATTTTCGTAAGACACGATTCCACTGTCTTACGAAAATTAATCATACAAATTAGTCATGATTTTGCCAATTTGTTTTTAAACTATCCATGATTGTCCACAGGGTAGCACAACATAGTCGTGACTTCGCGTCCCATCTTCTCCTGGTGCTGATGAGTAATCTCTTCTTATACACTCTCTTCTACATCGTGATTAAACTTCTCCATCGGGAATCTATACGGTGGTACAGGTGAGTCCAATATTTTTTATTTTATGTTCTACCTGTATGGGTAAACATCCCTGTTTTTTTATTCCACAGAGTTACAATTATAATTGCATATTTGTCTAAGCAGAGTATGGTGAAACTAAAACTATTGTCTTGTAACTAAATGTACACATATTCCGCAAATAAATTTATTTCATTTAATTTTATTCATTTAAATTTTTCACATCCTTTGGTCGTATCTTAGGGGAAAACAACAATATTGGTCCTTTTTATCTTCCATTCAAAGAATTCTTAATTCTCAGTAGAAAAAGGACAAAATTATGAAATAAAAAAGAGAAATCGACAACAAAATAGCCGCACGTCTATGGTATAACAAATTTTTGCACAATTTATATTAACCCTTTCGGTGATAGTCGACAAACCATTTTTAACAAGAGAACATGCCCGTATATTGGGCTTTTGGTGACAGTATGTCGTCAAATTAATGTCTTGAAATCAATTATTGTTTGACGTATTTCAGCTGGGTGTTCATAGTGCTGACGTACACCACTTGGTTCAGTTCTAGCTACTTCTACTTGGATCAAAGCACCAACTGGGCGGTACGTAACACTTACAATAGGGTGGGTCACTGATGTATGAAGAAAAAAAGTATTTGTTTTTTACTGGGCACAGTTGTAAATAGTTCCGTAATTAGGTCGACAAAGAGTGTGCAAAATGATTTGGACATCGGAATTAAGTTTTTCCTTCCGGATCTAATTTAAAGATTTCATAGAAACTTCAGTACATTTATCTTTTCTTTTTTTTAAATAAATTAAATAAATATCTGGGACATCTTACACAAATCGACCTTGCCTACGGTAAGCTCAATTAAGGCTTGTGATGTGGGTACCAGGCGACGATATATATAATAAATAGATACATACAGATACTTATTTGTATGTATCTATCTATTATATATATCGTATTTGTACTAAGATATATTTTGTACTAAGCACAGTTTATATCTATGTTTTTACTTTTTGTTGCAACATGAGCTATGTTTGAGTATTGTGTACGGAGCCAAAAGAGACGAAAAAAAGTCGAAAATAATAACTTTTTTTGAAGCTTTAGAAAAATTTCTACTCAAATCCGGAGGCAGAAAAGCTTAAATTAAAAATATAATATAAATAAGAGTGATAATCCAACATCAAATGGCACCGTTTTGTAACTGTGCCCTCCAGAAAATCGAAATTATTGAAAAATGACCCACCCTAACTTACAATTTAGAATTGATGATTTTTACAATCAGAAATCGGACAAATGAGCGTCATTGTTCTCAATAATATGGACTGTATATGCACGAATAAAAGTTGGCCAGGGTCTTCCACTAGATGTTATTTTATCGATAAGTTATTCTTTCTTATGACAGAATAGTATTTTACACAATCATGTTATAATAGAGAGCTTAGAGAGCTTAGAGTAATATGATTACTCCTTCCGATTACTTTTGTGTGTGTACTTTGTAATCTATATTACAAAGTACACATACAAATGTAATTTCCAGAAGTAATCATATTACATTTTGCCCAACTCTGCTGCCAAGGTTGGTCTAACTTACTACATTTACAGCTAACCCCGGCTCAATCCCGTCAAAGCAACCGCCCCTGCTCTCTACTCCAACTATACGACGCACACGACATCTGGCACTTCATGTCGTCAATCGCCATGTTTTTCTCCTTCAACATGTATCTCACCATAGATGATAATCTCATGGATACGCCGAGGAGCGAGATTATGGTGTTTTAATTCGATTTAGGACGATACCTGCGTTTCTATAGTTGCCGATTTCTAAGAATGAACATTTGATAATTTATAATACAGCGTGTGTATTTGATACGGGCGAATATTTTAATGGCGTTTACTATTGGACCTAGGGAACCTGTTTACATTTTCTTAAAGAAATTAAGGTATTTTTTTTCATAAAATACAGGGTGCTCGCGAGGAAATCGCAAGATTTCATCAAAATAAATAAAAATTATTATGAGACCTAATGTCAAATTCCACAAAAAAAATTTTTTTTTCTTTTTTTTTTTGACTTTTTGAATACTTTTTAACATTTCCAATACTTTTTATCATCATCATTATCATCATCAGCCTATGATAGTCCACTGCTGGACGTAGGCCTCTCCTATTAACTATGCGTATAGACGCATTAGGAGGTAAACGCCCATGATCGCCACGCTGGGCAAGCGGATTGGCGATCGCAGTAATGTGTCCACTATGATGACACTGCTGCCCATCATCAATCTTTAATCAAATATGGTCAGTGACACTTCAATCCCTTAGTCGACTCTTACGACACCCGCAGGAGGAGTTGGGGTGGTGACAAATGTATTCTTTCTGCCGTCACCACACGGCCACTTTTTATCATAGCAACAATTTATTAAAATTAATTTTTTAAATGTTTTTTTTTAGGGACAGGTTTTTTCGTCAAGTCTATTCTTATTTTTTGGTTGTCAGGCAAAATGTCTGGTAATATTAGAACACATTGTGGTAGCATTGTAATCAAAAAGAAGTTTTATGACGAGTTACGTCGAAAAACTTTTTCCGAAAAAAGGTTAATTATCTCTGGAACCAAGGCGAATCCAGGAAATTTTATATAACATTAAATACTCTAAATATGCTCAGGAATTCAGCATTAAAATCTTGCGGGTTCCTCGCGAGCACCCTGTATAATTGAGCACGCAATGTATTGCATCCACTGACATAAGTATCTAAACGTCATACGAATGTCATGCCAGTTGGACGGCATACATTGCTGCTGGGTTGCACTTTAGAAAAATCATTACACCTAATTAACAACAAAATTTAACGAAATGATTATCTTATACGATTCGTAGGATCAGATATTATACGAGTAGCTGGATTTATTATTCGCCCGTATAAAATACACACGCTGTATAAGCGTTAAGACTATCGGAAAAATGGTGAGTCCTACCCTCATATTAATATAACTGTCAATAGTTCATTCTTAGATCACGCAGACTTTATAAACTACGCCCAGAGAGATGTAGGTGTGTCAAAATTCTTTTCGTTGTTTCATACCACTCTGTCACGCTTTTAGTTGCAGTTTCGACTCAGTATATAAAAAAAAATTTGGTGCACTTATTTTTCTTTTTCACGCTAGATTTTAATCCATACATCAGTTATTGAAAACAAAACATCATCTCATACAAACATCATAACATTCATAACATAAGACATAAAATAAGACAACGAAAAGAATTTTGACCCACGTACCGCTTATTAGGATTGAACGAATTTAATAAAAAATCCGTATTATATATACCTAAAATTAGTTTATACCTTTATCATATTCGTAAATAATAATACACATGAAGTATTTTTCTCGTATACTCAACTGTAAACGAGATTTTCTCGAACGTCATAGTGACAATAGACGTTGAATAATAACGTTCACACGGATCCCGCATACTGTATTCGAGAATGAGTGTGAATGGTTCCGTCTATTGTCACTACGACGTTCGAGAAAATCTCGAATACGGTATACGGGAAAAAATACTCCGTGAGAATCTAACCTAGTTGTATTCCGTTATTTTAAGCCATGCTAACTATTTTAGTGAGAAGACACCTGACTTTGTAAAATGATTCTAGCGAGTAAATTGTTTTTAGTCATGGTTTTGTATTTGAAAACCCTACGATACATAGTCATGAGTCATTCTTCGAGGTTCTAAACTAAAATAGACATGATGACTGGCAAGTCAAATAAGCATCTTTTTTCGAACTGTCAAAACGATCACCACTATGGAATTTTATATGAAATACTCAAAAGTGACGTCACGTTTGAGTACTGCCAAATGACCTACTCTTTTAAGTTCTTTTCAATTTATTAAATAGAAGTTCTGTACAAAAATTACTGCAATCTACATCTTAGTAATAATTTATTCGTGTATTATGTCGTGCATAATGTTAAATAATTTATTTTAACTACAGTCATCATCCCTATTGCAAATACATTTTGACAAATTTGTAATCTTCTGAATAGTAAAATACACAGGTATTGCCTTACGAGTGTAACAACTATTGAGAAAAAGATCGTTATGTATATGCATTTAAATGAATTCAAACCGCCTTGTTATTTCAATGTCATTACAGAGATAAATGAAGTACAGTACCTGGCGATAAAGTTTGCATATCGGTATCTGGAAAGAGACTCGGCTTTATAGAGCGTTGTCCCTCTTACATATGTGACGTTTATGCAATATTATTTGTCTCTTTCCAAAGACTGATGTGCAAACTTTATCGGGTACTGTAAATGATTACGTGGCTTATGATGGTCTCCCTGTTACAATGTGTCCCTTTCGCACTTACTAGTTAGAACGTGACAGCAACACCGATGTCCGATACACATGGGACCATCATAAGAACAGATTGGCCAATATCTGATGGCGAAAGATCGATTTGTGATAATGTATAAATAAATGATTTATATGATGTTTTGTCATGTTAGGGCTTGTCCATTAATCACGTCATACTATTTTGGACCCCTCCCTCCCCCTAACACTTGTTCCGGGTTTGACATCTGGTTATACATATTTAAAAAGTGTTCTTAAAGAAAAGTATAGTAATTTTTTCTAGCTATAATACTGTTCAGCGGTGAGTAACAAAAAATTACACGTGATTTGTCCGATGACCTATGGTGATAATTGGTGATTTTTTCTGGACCACCCCTCCCCCTATACAGTATGACGTGATTAGTGGACAAGCCCTTAGGTGCTTCATTTAAAATGTTTTTGCAATAATTATGTTCACGACGAGATATTAGAAAATATGTATCAGTGCAGTTTAAAAAAAACTCAATTAATGATGATACGATGACAGATAATAGTTAGTGTTTAATTTTCCTATTTTGTTACCATTATTTTGCATGTTTATCCTCCTATATCGCCCAGATAAGAAAATTTGCCAGTTAATCTTAAAACAACAGTGTAAGAAACAAAACAGAATTTCTTTTGTTTGAGGTGTATTTTTATTGGCCTCTGGGTGGCTAGAGGTTATCATTATTTTTGTCTATTATCGCTTTATAAATAAACAATCAATAATTCAATTTAATTTTATTAAAAAGTTGGTAACTAAATAGGAAAATGGTAACTCATGCATAGCGCTAATGTATAAACTTTTTCTCCAATATGCTCGGAAATGTTCGCATTAATGTAGCAAAAACGAAACGCGAAGTACCTTCTTATGTACCAGCTCAAATTAAAAAAAAAGATTTTCATTATTGTACAGTTTTTGCGGCCGCGAAATTGTACTAAAATCCATTAATGTATTGTTTTTTACTTCTTAAAAACTACTTTTGGACTTTGAAAAAAATGCATACAGCCAAATTCTAAAGCCACGACCAAACGCCTGGTCTGGATAGAGCGAGAGACGGCGATCAAATCTATGGCCGTCTCGTTCTATCATGAGTTACAAACGCCTCGGTGTGTCAGGTCGTGTAGGTACGGTTTAATGAAACCATAGATATCGTTACTATTTTTTATGAACGACCATGCATTAAAAAAAAGTTTAGGCGGGAATCATAAGAGATTTTTTCTTTTCAATTGTTATTCAATTTGCAAGAAGAATTACTTAATCGATTGTAATAAATTTTGTTTTATTTCCTTGCATGTTTGGAGAAAAGTCCTATATGTGCCTCGGACGGAAATAGAATTTCGTGGATTCGTATGTAATTGTCGGCCTCAGCTTCGCTTCGTCCGACAAAAAATACTCATCCACGAAATTCGCTTTCCCGGCCTCTGCAATAATGTACTATTTGTGAATTACTTATCTGAATGGTCATTATATTATTAACTAGCAACTTCGCACTCGTACATCGGTACAATACTGGTAATAAAACCTTCTTTTTGAATAACTTTATAGAAAAAAAAACGCTTTATAATTCGTTGCGTAGTTTTAAAGATACAAGCATACGTAGGGACAGACTTTGTTTTAAATTTAAACTTTCGCGAGACATAATAACTATAAAAATATTATTAAACTGTTAATTAAACTCAATGTATTTAGTCACTACGCGCAACATGTTTCAGAGAGCCTAGGGGTGAAGACACATTTATCAGCATGCGTACTCATTTTGTCTATAGAAAATGTCATTTTAGTATGAGACCGCGTCCAGCTTTTCGCACGCGTACTCATGCTTACAGTTACACGTTTCATACTAAACGGACAATTTCATTAGACAAAATGCGTACACATGCTGATAAATGTTTCTTCACCCTTAGTCTCCATTATCAAGCACTACGTACGTGCCCGCGAGTCGCGATCGTGAATGCGGTCTCATTGCTTGATAATGGAGACCTAGACTCTCCGAAACAGTCGCGCGTATTAACTAAATACACGTGCGTTTAACCGTTTAATTATATTTATAGACTTTGTTTTATACTATGGAGTTATTCCGTAGTTTGTTCTCACTTTCCTTTGCGCTCTAAATGAAAGAGATGCAACGCTCTTCAGCTTCACAGAGAAATACGTAAACGTGTACTATTTTCTGTTTGTTAAAGTCAAAGCATGCTATGACAATTGGCTATGTAAAGTTTTTTGAAGGTAATTATTAATATTATATTTATTCCTGATAGCCGTGGTCTTAAGGTTCAAGAAAATGCGGTTCTTTTATTTTTATTTCATGTAAATTGTTAATAATCTTTTTTTAAGTGAGTGAGGTGACATCCGTGCAGTTTTATGGATGAATAGAGCTTAATGCTTTCGTCCTAAAAGAACCGCATTTTCTTGAACCTTAAGACGAGGGCTATCAGTGAAAATATTATATTCATACCTTCAGAAAACTTTACATAGACAATTGTAAACGTTTTTATATTATTTTATGATCTCAAATGATTAATTATTTAAGCACCATGACACTTTCTAAGGGTGTTTTACTAGCTATTGAAAACCTTACATCATTATGTATAGTTCGTTCTGAACAATTTTTACTATAGGATCAAGAAATCGCTAAAACTCCCATACGAATTGTGATGATAAAAAGCGGTCATTGTGCGTGCGGTCATTGTTGACCAACAGTGGACGTATTTCAGCTGAAATGATGACACAAACATAGGGGATCATCCATTAATTACATCACACCTCCAGTGGCGTAACTATACCATCTGGGGCCTGTGGCAAATTATTTTGATGGGGCCCTATCAGTAAAAATCCTCACAATGTACTCAGTTTAATTTTTAATTTAAATTCACGGCCTCTTGGGCCGGGGCCCTCTTGGGCCGGGGGCCCGTGGCATTTTGCCAGCCTTGCCACCCTATTGCTAACCACTACATACCTCAAGGGGGAGGGATGGGGTCCACAAAATGTGACATATCGTGACAGAATCGTCACATACATGAATACGTGAACATGAAAGAGGATCCAAAATCCTTGGATAGAGGAAGAATACGTTTTTCGTATTTTGTTTATTATTGTTGCTTTTCTCTCGTTAATTTTAAGCAATCCTAACAAAAAGTTAGTTTCAAGGTGATGTAATTTTTACCTTCATCATCATCATCAGCCTATCCACTGCTGGACGTAAGCCTCTCCTATTAACTATGCGAAGCGTATAGACGCAGACGCATTAGGAGGTAAATGCCCATAATCGCCACGCTGGGCAAGCTGATTGGCGATCGCAGTAATGTGTCCACTATGACGACACTGCTGCCCGTTAAGGTGGTTCAAAAATTTTTTTTGTTTTGTTTTTCTTTCTCCACCAGGTGTTTTCTTTTCGTTTAGACCTTAAACTCATCTCTGCAAAATTTCAGCAAAATATAAACGCATTTAGGGGTTGCTATGATTTTGACGATTTTTGAGTTTTCATATTAAAAAGTTGAGATTTAGTAGCTCATAAAATAAAATCCAAAGTATTTAGAAAGTTTAGTTTTTATTTTTTATAATTACACATTATGTGGCTCACTTTCTCATGCAAAATTGACAGCCTAGGTCAGCTCTGTAATTTTAAAAGTTAACAATAAGCAATTTATACCTTATTTTCGTATTTTTTTTACATTTTGATGCATAAAAACATTAAATATGCCTCGACACCGCCGGTGACAAAAATACGAATTCCGAAATGAATTTCGCTTACGACTAACTGGTAAGATCAACTGATTTTACAATTTAAATTTTCGGACTCCTATACTAATGGTATTCATTCTATTAAATCATAGCAACCTCTTAATTAGGTAATATAAAGCTAATCATTTGTATAAAACATTTTTTTGTATAATCGAACTAGAAACCACTGATGGAGCGAGAATATAATACCAAATTTTTTTTTTCATACAATCGTGAACCACCCTACTGCCCGTCATCAATCTTTTGTCAAATAATGGTCAGTGACACTTCAATCCCTTAGTCGACTTTTACGACACCCGCAGGAGGAGTTGGGGTGGTGACAAATGTATTCTTACTGCCGTCACCACATGGCCACCACAATTTTTACCTTTCTAAACTTGAAATCTAAATGTGACGTCTCACTAAGCGTCTAACTACACACACCCCGGTGTAGTTAATTGTGACGAAGTGTGACAAGGGGAAGGAAGGGGTCAAAAAACCATGAAATTGGTGACGTAATTAATGGATGATCCCAGTGTACGAAACATCTCATTTTTCGCATATTTATGGTTTGATCCCGTAGGAAAATTTGCTCAATAATATAGGGCATCTGTCAGTGGCTAATGAAGCACCCTGTATTTTCATCACCACTTCTTACGTTAAAAAGCAGCATCAAAAATATCTTCAGAACACAAAAGGGGCCGCATGCAAAAAAAAAAATGTCATGTGGCGACATCATGTAAAACTTTTTTGTGTTTAAATATCAGTTTTTAAATATGTAAGATGTTTTTCATCACACTTGCTGTCTAAGCCATTGCTTGCGTGCGTAGCGGGAGTAATAGAAAAGTGAAATTCCCTAGGGAGTAATAGAAATGTCAGTACCTACGTCATTTAGTAATATTATGTCTTAAAACTTACTTTTTGGCGGCAAGTGTGATGAAAAACATTGTATGCATCACGGTCGGTAAGCGGAATACTAACTCGAGTCATAAAAGCCTTCTAACACTCTCGTTAGTAATTCCGTACTTACCTCCCTTGATGCACAATGTACTACTAATTCATTCCGTGTTTTATTTTTAGAAATATAACAATATCAATAATCACCCTATTATATTCTTCTCTATTAAAGCATACCTTGTTATTATGATAAAATTTTAAGTTTAAATAATAATATTTTTTTAGAATAATGCTTGTATTAAAATACTCCTACACTGCCTTAATTGCATAAAATATAAAGATTTCGTAGAAACCCTTTGAATATCTACCAAAAGCTTTTAGTGTGGCATACGGTACTGAAACGTGGCCGCTTACAATGGGTCTCATAAGAAGGCTCAAAGTCACCCAAAGGGCAATGGAGAGGGCTATGCTAGGAGTCTCTCTGCGTGATCGGATTAAAAATGAGACCATCCGCAGCAGAACCAAAGTAACCGAAATAGCTCTCCGAATCGCTAAACTGAAGTGGCAGTGGGCGGGGCACATTGCGCGTAGAACCGATGGCCGTTGGGGCGGGAAGGTTCTTGAGTGGCGGCCACGTACCGAAAGGCGTAGCGTGGGTAGGCCCCCCACAAGGTGGACCGATGACCTGGTGAAGGTCGCAGGAGTCCGCTGGATGCGGGTGGCGCAGGACCGGTCATTGTGGCAATCTTTGGGGGAGACCTATGTTCAGCAGTGGACGTCTTTCGGCTGATATGATGATGATGATGATGATGATGATCTGGAGCGCTCAAAAATATCTAAACACGCCTCTATCGTTATGGCTAGGGGTCGGAACTATGGGTGCAAAACTTTAATAAAACTTCTCAATTGGACTTGACATAGCACATACCATACATCCATAAAATATACATATCTACACACACTGCAGTACTACAGATTCCGAGATAGGGAATAAAATTGGATACAGATTTTTCAATATTATTCGTATTTGTCTTGGCTAAAGTGTTCGATTGTGTAAATTTTTGTTATATTTTTGCACCTATAGTTCCGACCCCTAGTTATGGCAATAAAGACGTTTTCAGATATTTTTGATCGCTTCCAACGCTACGATATATCTAATAGCGAATCAATCAGGAGCATTAAAAACACTTGGTGTTGTCTGTGCAAAATTTAGGCTTTCCGTGACTGTTCAAAGGGTTTGTTTATTTCGTTTTTTATACAGTACCGGCCAATAATATATCATATTCAGATTTTTTTCAATGCAACATTTGTTTATATTTGTAAGTGGTTTCCACATTTTCCACCTTACGAATATAGCTAGTACAGGCATAGGACTTTGCGCTAGCGATGAAAAAACTTGGCATCATGTAGTCGTTTTTTCATGAAGTTTTTTTGTGTAAAGCATGGATTTAGCAGTATTTTTTTTACATTTTTTTAGCAATAAGCCGTGTCTCCTATTGTTATTCACAATACTTAATTGCAATATTCATCATTTATTTCTGCATAAGTACCAAAATAATATGCTATCTACATGCGAACATGTGCCGCTTACTCTATACACGCTCATACAAACGCTCCCGACCCGTGGTCCAACCGCTTTGTCCAACTGGTTGTGCCACGGGTAAGTAAAATTATCCGTGGTTCAACTGTCAGATTACTTTTTTTTTACTGTCATGTAATTATGACCCATAGTACTGAGGGGCAATTGTCCAACTAGTATACGTAAAATGTTCTAGTATTGGACTACCGATAAATTTAGTGTACCGTGGTACAACCAATTGGACCACGGGTAAACTAACTTCCTCGTAGTACAATCGGTTGGACTATGGATCATTTTATTTCCACGTGGCCTAACCAGTTGGACATTGGACATAGCGGTTGGACCACGGGTCGGGAGCCCATACAAAAAGTCACGAATATGATGTATTACTGGCCGGTACTGTACGTGTTATAGTCAAACTCTGAACCAAGCAAATTGAGAACGTGCTCATTTTGGGGTTTGACCGTAACCTCATTATGTTATAGATTACTAAATTGATTTATTTTACCACTAATTAAGGAATGAGTGAATGTATAGCTAGTCTTTGAAATAAATATAATTTTATAATTACTGTGTTTTATTTTGGACTGCTACCGATTGAATTATTTAACCCATATGGTATCACATTATTATTTCTAAAATGACTTATGTAAATAATCGTAACCGTTATTATGGCGGGACCATATCCTGAATTCGATCGATTCATATTGCATTATTTAGTACTGAATGAGTACTATTTGGTACCTGTTGTAAAAAAAAATTTCCTCTTCTATTTTAAAGTTATATTCAGTCAGTCTGGTCCCGCCATTATAACATTATAATGGCGGAACCAGACTGTTTTAAATATAATTTTGAAATGGAAGAGGTACATCTTTTTTTACAACAGGTACCAAATAGTACCTACCAATTCAGTGCTAAACAATGAAATATGAATCGACAGAATTCAGGACCTGGTTCCGCCATTATAACGGTTACAAATAATCGATGTCAATTTGAACTCAGTATGACAGTCGATTGTGTACATACTTTGACATGTGACATTTCATTGGTATTGTTTTTGATACTTTGGGCAACTAAGACTAAGGTTCACTGAAAAAAAAACCTCATAATTTACACTAATAAATCATATGCCTGGTTTAATTTATTGCCCATATAAAATGTACACCCTGTATATCGCAGCGTAGGTAGGCCCCCCACAAGGTGGACTGATGACCTGGTGAAAGTCGCAGGAGTCCGCTGGATGCGGGAGGCGCAGGACCGGTCATTGTGGCAATCTTTGGGGGAGGCCTATGTTCAGCAGTGGACGTTTTTCGGCTGATATGACGATGATGATATCGGATAACGGTTAATGAAAATACCATATTTCATCAAATTAATTTAATAGTTTTTAAAAACAGAATTGGATGGGTTTTATCAATTTATTAGTTACGTTACGTTGCGACTTGCATATATCGCAGAGTCTGATTATTATGTAGTTATTGTATTTAATTTTTTATATTAGTATTAAGTACCTAATTCAACTAACCATATCATGTATGAGTCTCGTGTTACTCGAAATAAATTATTATTATTATTTGTATGTCTTTGCCATATCTCGGGACCATGGGGTCCCGGGCCTTTGGGAGGCATGCGTGGGGCCGAAGCCAACAGCGCAGAGGCCCTTTAAGACAATTAATATAAAGCAAAGGATACACGTGACGGATACCATCCCCGACCGCACAATATGATACGTCCGGAGATGGTCCCCGCCAGGTGCAAAGACTATTGCAGTGCAGCACTGTGACTGCGATGGAAACTAAGGTCTTGGGCTATGGTTGGTATAATGGATGGACTGGATACTGAGTTATGGGAGGAGACTAGCGGACACCTGCCGTGACAATCAGTCTCAAAATTGTAAAAAGGCAGGTGGTGACTCGCCAACTCATTTAGTGGGCCCTACAAACGGCCGCACGCACAGTGCGACAATAGCGCAACACTTCAGAGCGGCTTTGAGGTTGTCGAGAGGTGAGACTGCGGTAGCCAGATCCCGGTAATCCGTTCAAGGGCCGCCGGCGTTATGACATTTTACACTTCCAACCTGGAGCATAGGTCCCGCTCTTGCGAATCCACTCTGGCCGGCCGGTCAAGGCAAGCACAGAGGCGAGGGCCATATAAAAGGGCCCTCTGGAATAGGGGTCCGCGGTGTCGCCACTCACCGTCAGCTCGCCACAAGCTGCCCCCGCGTTATTATTATGTTACTCTGTACATATTTTTTAACAACGTAATACTAATTTATACAATAACTAATATTAAATGAACAAAAATAAAATGAAAACCTTATTATACCACAAAACACATATCACATCATAGTTAACTTTATTTATTATTATTTATATATTTTTTTATTATTTGTTCACACTGGAAAAACCTTCAAAAAACAAAAAAACAACAAAATTTTATACATTTTTTAAAAATTTAATACTTTACATAGCTTGTCACTTAAACTTAGGTACTTATCTACATATTTACTTATTAACTTATATCTAAAGAAAAAATAATGAAATAAAAAGAAACAAAAACTATTTTTCTGCCCTCCGGCCGGCAAACACCACTTTGCTGGCCGCTGCGCTAAACTAAGTTGCCGCCTGCCGGGTCCGTTGAGCAGAAAAATACACACCTCGGCCGTTAATAGGGAAAGCCTCGGATCACATGTTTGTCGGTACAATTACACGTCATCCGAGACATTTCCCACTTAAACGGCCTTGGCAAGTAATATAAATGTTCACATCTTAATTGTTCACACTGGAAAAACCTTCAAAAAATACCCCTTATTTATTCTATACGTCTCGTAACTTAAGCCGATATATATCGTTTGTTCCTTTCAGTCTTATAGACATTTTGATAACACAGAAGAGGACACACAATACTTAATGTCTTGCTAAGTTAGGAGGGGTATGAATAAGGGGGTATATACATAAATAGATACACATATTTAAAAGTACATATTAAGATCAATATCAAACTTATATTTACATGTTACAATTATTAAACGACACATAGACACTAGCTTTTATAATTTGAATCTCAACTTCACGCGAAATAAGTATTACTGGATGTATTATATCACAGAAATAGAAAAACAAATCAGCATAATGAAACTCTCAAATGTTTTCTTAATCTTTTTTGATTCACACGGGATAAATCTTCAGAAAAAAAAATTGTGTCAAGAAAAAAACTATGTTGACAGTAGTACATAGAATAGGTACCTATACGGTTATTTCTGGCTGAATTTTATAGGAGACCCGTACTCGACTCGTGTCACTAGTCCATCGTGACGATGAAAACTGCCCCATTCATACTTGCGGCTCGAATTTTGTACATCGTAGTCACCAATTCCCGATACAACCCCCCAATATTATTTATTTATAAGGAGATAAAACAGTACACAACAGTACATCGAAAGTAAATAAAGTAAACAGTCACAATAATGGGTCATTGTCAGATTTAGGTTATCGTCTTTTCGGTGGACATACCTAAAGTTAAGGAATACCTGGGTCGCGTTTTATAAAGTTACAATTTACAATTTCGCTATTTGCCTCTCTAACGCACGCACATATTGGCTAGAAAGAGAGGCAAACAGCGAAATTGTAAATTGTAACTTTATAAAACGCGACCCTGTACTAATTTTGGGATAAAACAATTGACGGTACAACTAGGCTCCCCGGTCTATAGCCCTATGCAATCAAATCGTAACATAGATTTATAAAAGCTGTTAACTTTTGACCACCGAGTGGGCAACTTTTGTTTTTCGGACTGACAATGACCCTAATACATCGTATTGGAGCGTTACAACTTACGGTACTTAAGTACGGTACTTAACACAGACGTTTCCATAAACTTATCTCACTGAACACAAATTCGTAAGCATGCTATAGTACTTAGATTGTGTCACAAGGGATCAAAATGGTATATTTCCGACGTGGGCGTATATTGAATCCTGAATGGAGCGACGGATTCCACAATTGAATCCCGACCGTAAGGAGGGATTCTAAAGTGGAATCCTGAGCGTAATGAAGGATTCAAGCGTTAACGCCCAAGACGAAATAATTTTGATACCGTGTGACATACTGCTTTTCACACCATCTATGAGAAAAATATTTATGCAAATAATCGACTCTATTTTCATATTTCATTGTAATTTTTTAGGCAGGCAATAGAAAGTCCTTGAACAGAAAAGTGCCACTTTGATCCCTCCTAGCAGGGAAGAAAAGGCCCGTATTCCAATAGGTGGTGTGAAAAAAATGTTTGATAATTCCAAGTAGGTTTCCAATAGTCGACATTTGCAATCATCAATGATTTTAAAATAAGAACGTAACTACGTTTATATGGAGAATTTACCTGCGTGCTCTGATTATTTAGTTCATTGTGCATTTAGGGAGGTATGTACGGTACTACTAACGAGAGTGTTAGAATCTTTTAATAACTCGAGTTAGTATGCCTCTTACCGACCGTGATACATACAATGTTTTTCATCACACTTGCGGAAAAAGACATAAGTTATAAGATAAAATATATTTTTTAGAAATTACGCCCGTATTACTCCCACGATGTATACAAGCAATGGCGGGCTTAGAAAGGAAGTGTGATGAAAATTATTATTGATGGTAGGTACGTAGGTTGCCCTGAAAGTTTCGAAAATCGGAAAAAATACGCATTTTAATGAAATAAAAGTACTTTTATTGTTTTTCAAAGTATTCTCCTTTGTGTTTAATACACTTTTTCATTCTCTGAAACCAGTTTTTAAAACAGTTATTGAAGTCTGAAGTGGGGGTTGACAAAATGGCCATTTTATAAGCGTCGACTGCTTCTTCCGCGGTCTGAAAACGCTGACCACGCAACCGATTCTTTATTTTCGGGAAAGTAAAAAAATCGTTGGGACTTAGGTCGGGGCTGTACGGAGGATGGTCCAGTAATTCGACGTTTTCGCCCTTCAGATAGTCGTCTGTTTTCTGAGCGGTGTGAGGGCTGGCATTATCATGGTGTAGTATAATACGGCGGTTAGGGTTAGTTTTTCGCAGTTCAGCAAAAACAATCGGTAAACAAACGCCTATATACCAATCGGCATTGACAGTTCTTCGATCTTCAAGAGCGATAGTCGCCACGTGACCCGATTTGGAGACAAACGTGGCTACCATTTTTTTGATCGTGCTGCGAGAACGAACAACTTTTGTCGGCTTCGGTTCGTCTTCGTAAACCCAAACTCGAGATTGGTTTTTCGATTCAGGCTCATATGCGTAAATCCATGATTCGTCACCTGACACAATACTAAAAACAGCATTTGAGCTTCCTCCATTAAATCTTTTTAAAGTTTTGCGGCACCAATTGACACGTACCGTTTTCTGGTCGTCAGATAACAAGTGAGGAATCCACCGGGAAAATAACTTCCGCACGCCCAACTCTTGTTGTAAAATAACTTGTACCTGACTCATTCCAATGCCTAAAGTCTCCTGAATCTCCCGATATGTAACATGCCTATCTTCCTTTATCAGTTGGCGAACAACATCGATGTTTTGATCGGTAACGGCCGTTTTCGGTCGACCCTCACGTACGTCATCCGCAAGAGACACACGGCCACGTTGGAATTCCGAATACCACCTGTATATGGTCGTCTTTGAAGGTGCTTCACTACTAAAAGCAATAGTTAATCGGTCTCCACATTGTTGTTGTGTTAATCCACTTTTAAAGTCATAATAAATCATTGCTCTAAAACTTTCGCGGGACATCTCCATTTTCACCAGCGACTCAACGACTTTAAAAAACAATTGAAAATCGGACATTGTTTTTTTTTTCTAAGTGGCCAGTGTTTTCGAATAATGAGACTATGCTTGTAATAAAGAGGTATAACACATGTCAAATATACGTTCCTAAGTATTAAATTCCCGAAATTTTCAGGGCATCCTACGTATGTGCTAAAAAATTGTTATCAGTCTGCGACCATAATTATATAACACGGACGTCTAACACCAACTCAAAAATGCCCCAAAAACAATTGTTCAATTGTGCCAAGATGGGCAGGATATAGCGCTTTGCTTAACACCGCGCATATTTTGGCGCAACATCTTTGACAAATGTTTATAGAATATAGCCAATCAAAACTTTAATGGACCAATCACAACTATTTTTAAAGGGCGGTTTAACTTTTTATAGTTTGGTATTGAAATTCATTGCCGTGATGCATTGAAGTGGGGGTGACATTGGTAAACTAAAACTCAGGACCGTGTTTGAAAGGCGATTTAGTATGGCGTGCGGCTTCCATGTTTGTACATACTTGCCTGCCTAGGTGATTTTGTTTGTGCATTAGTGGTGCGGAGCAGAGGATGTGAATTGCAGTTTCCTGCATAGTCTTACTCATAAATCAATCTTCAATGATTAAGTGTCCATATTTAGGAGAGCTTCCCTCAGAGAGGCAGCTTCTGTCTCCATCTCTTCACGACTCCGTGGCGGCTTAGCGGGATGCGATGACGAGAACCTGACAACAACACTTCAGTAAAAACTTCGCAACGAAAAATAAAACTATGAAAACGGATAAACTCGCGTATATTAACTAATTTTAACTTATTTCCCACGTTTCCAACACTTTACAGGGTTCGGGGTCTGCGGATGACTGACAATGAAGGAAATTTGATAGATCTACCTCCATCAAAATAAGAAAGTTAGGTACAAAACTACCCACCAAAGAAAATATACTAAACCTCAGACAATAAACTTTAAAGGTGGATGTACATACTAAATTTACAAATTAAGCTACGAGGGGCGGCTGAATAATAATCTACCTCACTATAAAATAAAAGACTGTAGTATACAGTTTTATTTTTATTTTTCTATGTAGTCCCCTTCTAGTGTGATGCACTTATTACATTTGTCAAATAATGACATTAACCCATGAAAAAAAAATTCTTTTGGTTTGTCGTCAAAAAGTCAGTTACTGCAGCCTTCATTTCGTCGTCAGTTGAAAATCTTCTTCCTCGGAGGTCTTTTTTGAGATGTCTGAAGAGAAAATAGTCGCAGGGGGCTAGGTCTGGACTATACGGTGGGTGGTCAATGTTATCGAAGCCTATTTCTTTCATGGCAAGCTTTGTTGTACGAGCAGTATGGATAGGTGCGTTATTGTGTAACAACAAAATTCCTTTGCTTAATTTCCCTCTTCTTTTTTCTTTTATTGTATCTCTTAACTGGTATAGTAGGTTAGCATAATATTCAGCATTCATTGTCATTTTTTTAGGTAAATAGTCTATCATTAATATACCTTCCGTGTCCCAAAATACTGTAGCCATAAGTTTGCCCGCTGACGGACGGACTTTAAATTTCCTAGGAGGCTTTTCATCCTTAAACTTCCATTGTAAAGACTCTTGTTTACTTTCTGGGTCCCACTGTCTAATCCAGGTTTCATCACACGTTACCACCCTAGACATAATTTCTTCCTCTATCCCACGGCTCATTTCCAAAAACTCCTCACAACATTTGACCCGTCTGACCTTGTCAAAAGCCGTTAACATTCTGGGGACCCAACGTGCACTCACCTTTGACATGTTCAAATGCTCATGAATTATTTCGTTAACTCTTTCTTTACTGATGCCCACATCTCTAGCTATCTCCCACTGTTTCACTCGTCGGTCTTCTAAAATTATTTTCTTTACTTTGGCAACATTTTTCTCCGTAATAGCCGAAACTGGCCTACCGCTACGAGGGTCATCTTCCAGGCTTTCACGGCCAAATTTAAATTGCTTAGACCAGAATTTTACGGTGAATTCGGAAGGGCACGAATCACCAAACACACGTAACATACGCTCTCGAATCTGTGAGGGCGTATTTCCTTCTTTTGTTAGGAATTTGATCACTGCGCGCTGCTCAATTTTATTAATTTTAGTTTTTTCCACCCGACATATTGTAATAATTCGAAAATCGTTCACAAATGAGACTCCCGAAACAAAAGAATGTCACAAATTTTGAAAAAGGAATAACCAATGAACACGAATGCATTTCAGCCAGTAACATTTTCGTATTTTTTTTGACCAAGTAGATTTTATTTCAACCAGCCCTCGTAGTTATTCATTACAAGTATTTTCAGAATGAAGACAAGAAACAAAATAAATAATCTACGCCGGTTCTATCCCTACGCCACTGCCTGGAAAGTATTTCCTTCCTTTGTATGCTTGTATTGTTAGGAAGCTATCCCAGTATTGGGACCGGCAAGAAACTCAGCGGCGCAACTCTTTTCAAAAACGTTTGTAGTACATCTTAAGATCATCATGCATTAAACAGAAACATACAATTTTGATTCATAAGGAAATTTAAAATAATTTAGTATATTTTCTTTGGTGGGTAGTTTTTTACTTAACTTTCTTATTTTGATGGAGGTAGATCTATCAAATTTCCTCCATTGTCAGTCATCCGCAGACCACGAACCTGAACGCTTTTTTCGAAGCGTCGGAATGAAGTTAAAATTAGTTAATATACGCGAGTTTATCCGTTTTCATAGTTTTATTTCATGTGTAATTCTCGCGGTAACCAAAGAAAACTTCGTAACGCTTAACCTTCATACGAGCATACGAGCCGGGGTATACGGGGTAGGTATCGTCGGTTGACAACCAAAACTCACTATGTAACAAATGGGTCAAAATTCTTTTCGTTGTCTTATTTTGACACAGTTGTGATTTTTGTATGAAATGATGTTTTATTTCTAATTTTTGATGTATGGATTAAAAGAAATACAAGTGCACCGGATTTTTTTTATGTACAGAGTCGAAACAGCAACTAAAAGCGTTACAGAGTGGTATGAAACAAAATAACGAAAATAATTTTGACCCAACTACCTTCTTGAAATAGAGATCGTATCTAAGTACTGATTCAATACTGACATAAGAGGTTGCTAAGAGTAGTGACAGTTTTTATAGTGAGTTTTGATTGTCAGCCGACGGTATACTAGACCCTAAATGTATGGAAACGTCATATAAACATTTTTCATTTCGTACGCGTAGGGTACTATTTTACACAATCGTGTTATAATAGAGAGCTTTTCAGTCGAGTACCGTGTTTAGGTCACGAAGCTTGCTGAGTGGTCTAAGTAAGGTATGAGATTAAAAAGCTTGATTATAACTGTATTGTGTACAATACTTTTACTACGATTCAATAAAAAATAAACAAATCTTAAGATATTGGTCGAGACTCTTCGCTATTAAACCGTTCGCTGTAACGACTATCGGGACTATGATCGTCGAGTCAACATCCCACATGGCGGTTATCTCGTGGGCCAAGTCTAGGTACTTACTGGACTTGTCCTTCTCGGCCTTCACGCCGGAATTATAAAAACCTTTTTTTTTGGACCACCCTAGTGGGCTTTAACAAGGATAAAGCTGTACTTACTGGTCATGTTTCGCGAGTTCAAGGTATATGAGGTCGTTTTGTATGAAATCCCCTTTCTTCCGTGGCATTATATGGCAGTGTAGGTGCTGAAAAATAAAAACAGTGAGAAAACATGAATATCCATATAAAGCCATAATATCTACGGAATGTAAATAACGGGGAGCAATTGGCGATTCATAACATTCTACGATCTACACATTATTTGATTTATCTTATATTTTGCATACTTGGCCGTGTGGTGACGGCAGTAAGAATACATTTGTCACCACCCCAACTCTTCCCGCGGGTGTCGACTAAGGGATTGAAGTGTCACAAACCATTCTTTGATAGAAGATTGATGACGGGCAGCATCATCATAGTGTACACATTACTGAAATCGCCAATCCGTTTGCCCAGCGTGACAATTATAGACATTTACCTCCTAATGCGTAATATCGTCGTTGAGATTGCCAATACCCACAAGTGTAAAATCATAATTTGACAAAAGAAGACTGTAAACATATGTCATTTGAATTGATTTTTCAGTTCCTGAAATTATGCACATACCGGAATTGGCAATCTCAACGACGATATGCGTATTTAATAGGAGAGGCCTACGTCCAGCAGTGGACTGAGATAGGATGACGATGTGATGCGTTAGATTTACTATTTATTAGTATTACTTATGGAATTGGCGTTTTGTATGGAGAATTTACTGAAGTCTGTTTTCCATACAATTTATTTTGTGTATAGTTTTTTGATGTCGAAATCAAAATAAACCAAATTTTGCCAGTAATATTAGACACTTCTAAGGCGCGTTTTGTATCTCTATTTCGTAAAACATTGTAATATCACTAATGTATACGAATATGAACCACCAGCATATGGCAAGAGATGTTTTCAAAACTTATTTTAGAGTACTATTGCAGGAAAAAACAAATACCTATTAGTGTGAAATAGTTATTTGTTATACAAGGGTGCAAAGTTGTATTTTACCCGCGTGTATGAAATTGAAACACAGACAAGCGAAAGGATTCTGTAGTTGAACCACGAGCGAAGCGAGTGGTTCTAAAATATAACCCTGAGCGTAGCGAGTATTTCAACATACGAGAAGTAAAATACAACTTTGCGCCCTTGTATACCTACCTATTACCTTTATTTATGCCTAAAGAGTAACTTAGAAGTTACTCTTTAGGTAAGATTAGGTATCAAGTTTATGAATGGCCAAAAACGTCAATTTCATACGCAAAGACCCAATATTGAATTTTTATGCAATCAATTACCTTGACAGTTTGTCCTGCATCTGGTCCGTCTTGTATGGTCACCGTGCACGACTGAGTATCGTGCACTTTTTCCATCAACTAAAAAAAAAAGAATATTACCAATAGCCAAGATGCCATTTTGCAATCGTATATGTATAAGTCACAGGTGTCATATATACCATAGATCAAGCAAAAGTATCTACTTAGCGTGTCAAATGAACTCAGTGAAATCCACTGAGTTGTCCGTCTTTAATCGCAGCTTTCGGGTGTCAAATTTTGTAAGTTGAAGTGAACAAAAACATTCATAATGCCTCCTTAAGTAATATTAATTGCAACAACACAAAAAAAATGAATACTCAAGGGCCTGAGACATATTTAAAATCATAGGCAAGTAACAACTTCAGTACAAAATCTGACACGCTCGGCCGTCATACAAATGAATGAACTTGTATCTTCTCCAAATCTAATTCTGTGGTATAAGTCAAGCGATAAGTAATAAATGTATGAGAACGACAGATTCGTACGAAAGGTCACGTGACTTATCGGTTATCGTATACGATTGCAGATTGGCACCCTGGCTAGGTATGCAGATAATGTGTAAAACATTTCAGTGTGTTACCTTTTTGAAGGCTTTTATTGAAACCGAGTAATGAGATGCAGATTTTTAGAGAAATCGTGAGCATTATTTGATTAAAATTTTTAAAATATTATCGAACCGGTTTACTCACGTAGGTATTTAAGTCGATGATTGCTCGACATTCTCTCGATTGGCCGAGGGTGCTCCGGACGAGGATCTTCGTAATGGGTCGAAACATGTCGAGCAATCATCGGCTTAATATGGTGAGTAACCCGGTTCGATTATATTTTAATATGTTTGAGTCTCACGTTAGTTATAATTCTAAAATTTTTAATTTGTAAGTGAATTAATTTGCCGTGTGGTGACGGCAATAAGAACACATTTGTCACCACCCCAACTCCTCCTGCGGGTGTCGGAAGAGTCGACTAAGAGATTGAAGTGTCACTGATCATTATTTGTTGTTAAAAGATTGATGATGGGCAGCAGCTTCATCATAGTGGACACATTACTGCGATCGCCAATCCGCTTGCCCAGCGTGGCGATTATGGGTATTTGGCTCCTAATGTGTTTATACGCATAGTTAATAGGAGAGGCCTACGTCCAGCAGTGGACTATCATAGGCTGATGATGATGATGATGAAGCGAATTAACGTCGATTGTTCGAAGGAAGTTTTTCCATCAACAGTTGCAGATACGAGCTTTAGTAAGTATAGCACCGAAAAAGCGTTACCTTTTGCACAAGTCGCACGGTGTCGTAAAAGTCTCTCGCCTCTTCTTGTGTGAGATCGACGTTGCGTTCCGCACAGCGTATAGGCGCCACTAATACGTGGCCCGGAGTTACGCATCTGCGGCAAACATTGATTGTCTATACTATTTTTCAGTTGAAAGTAAAATAAAGATAAACAAATATTACTTTTAGCATTTGGCGTCTTTCACACATATCGTGAAACCCGTTCGCAGATATATTTTTACGTTAATACTAATAAATATCACGAAAGAATCTTTGTCTGTTTCTGTTTGACACACCATCACGCTTAAACTACTGAAACGATTTTCATGAAATTTGATATGGAGATAGATTAAGCCCTGGTTAAAGACATAGGATAGTATTTATCCCAGAAAAATGTATGGCTACCCCGGTATTAACCGAATTCTACACTCACCAAAGATTGACGAAGGCATAACTGAGCGGGGCCGTCGGCCTCCCGCGGGGCCTCCGAGTCTAGCTCTACTATCCGTACACTGTGATACATCCCTACTAATACTATTCAAATAATTTTATTTCCGCCTATAGTCCATATTATATAAGCACGAACGAATTTTTGTCTGTTACTGTGTATGTTTCTGTTTGACACACCATCACGTTTAAACTACTGGAAGGATTTTCATGAAATTTGGTGTGGATATAGTTTAAAACCTAGCCAAGGATATAGGATAGTACTTATCCCAGAAAAATGTATGGCTACCCCGGTATTAACCGATTTCTAAGCTTACCTGAGATTAACGAAGGCATAACTGAGCGCGCTTGTATAGAACACGCAGGACTCCGGCACCCGCACGTGGCCGAACTGCCGCGAGGGGCCGTCGGCCTCCCGCGCGGGGCCGGCGGCCTCCCGAGGGGCGCGAGGGGCCGGCGGGTCGAGGCTGAGCGTGCGGAGGCTGAGCGTGTAAAGCGAGTAGATGTCTTTTCTGGAACGAAAATATATTTTCTCAAAGATGCAATGAATTATTGTTGTTAGGTTCTTTAAAAATGGCTACGAAGTATGATGTTTCAGGTGCGACTAGGACAAGACGTCGTTAATGATGTCTTGAAAAAAAATTAGTGCAAGTTTGAGTGTCGATTACTCCTAAGCTATTCAGTTGAGCGGCATCAAGTAAATTTAATATTGAAAGCTTGATTTCTTTTTTATCACGTACATCACATCTGCAGGTAAAAAGTGCGAGACGTAGGAGATACCGTTACTAACCTCAAATGGAACTGGGCATGACATGTTGCCCGGCAGAGTGACGGCAGGTGGACTAAAGTTCTTACGGATTGGTGGCCTATTTCGGATGAAAGAGCCACTGGGCGTCCGTTAGCTCGTTGGGTCGACGACATTCGTAAGATTGCGGGACACTTCTGGGTTAGATTGGCTCAAGACCAGGATAAGTGGCGTAATAGAAGAGAGGCCTATGCTCAGCAGTGGGCGATAAATGGCTGAAATGATGATGATGATGATGATGATTGTGTTACGGTACCTCATAGGGTTTTATAGCTGAATAAATAAAATATATCATCATGTACTACCTGTGAAAGCATTAAAAATACTGAATACAATCTCTCACCTCCGATGGCTGAACACAGGCATATTCCTCCGCACCGCCTCCAAATGCTCCAGGACAATCTCAGCCACTCTGACCCCCGGTTGGTCCCCACAGTCAGCCACCACGACCCCCCACGGGTCGATACAGACCGCGTGACCGTAGCTCCGTCGTTTGGTGTTGTGGGACCCTACTTACGCAGCGGCTATTACGTAGCATTGGTTTTCTATCGCATTTTTGAGGTCACGTTAAATGTGTGTCTAATCTCAGGACCCATGATACAAATTTACATAGCCAGAAATATACTTGTACTATTTCATTTATGTTACTTAACTTATTAATTGTAATGTATTACAGTACCCAATAGGGTTCCATAGCTAAATAAATAAAATGTATTGTCACCTGTGAAAGCATCAAAAATACTGAATACAATCTCTCACCTCCGATGGCTGAACACAGGCATATTTCTCCTCACCGCCTCCAAATGCTCCAGGTCAATCTCAGCCACTCTGACCCCCGGTTGGTCCCCACAGTCAGCCACCACGACCCCCCACGGGTCGATACAGACCGCATGGCCGTAACTCCGCCATATCCATATCCATGTAGCCATGCTCGGTATTAAGCTACAAGACCGAGTTATAAACGTCGAAATCAGAAGTCGCACCAAGGTGCGAGACGTAGGAGATACCGTTACTAAACTCAAATGGAACTGGGCAGGACATGTTGCCAGGCAGAGTGACGGCAGGTGGACTAAAGTTCTTACGGATTGGTGGCCTATTTCGGATGAAAGAGCCACTGGGCGTACGTTGGCTCGTTGGGTCGACGACATTCGTAAGATTGCGGGACACTTCTGGGTTAGATTGGCTCAGGACCGAGATGAGTGGCGTACTAGAAGAGCGACCTATGCTCAGCAGTGGGCAATAAATGGCTGAAATGATGATAATGATTGTACGGTACCTCATAAGGTTTCATAGCTGAATAAATAAAATATTATCTTCATGTAGTACCTGTGAAAGCATTAAAAATACTGAATACAATCTCTCACCTCCGATGGCTGAACACAGGCATATTCCTCCGCACCGCCTCCAAATGCTCCAGGTCAATCTCAGCCACTCTGACCCCCGGTTGGTCCCCACAGTCAGCAACCACGACCCCCCACGGGTCGATACAGACCGCGTGACCGTAGCTCCGTCGTTTGGTGTTGTGGGACCCTACTTACGCAGCGGCTATTACGTAGCATTGGTTTTCTATCGCATTTTTGAGGTCACGTTAAATGTGTGTCTAATCTCAGGACCCATGATACAAATTTACATAGCCAGAAATATACTTGTACTATTTCATTTATGTTACTTAACTTATTAATTGTAATGTATTACAGTACCCAATAGGGTTCCATAGCTAAATAAATAAAATGTATTGTCACCTGTGAAAGCATCAAAAATACTGAATACAATCTCTCACCTCCGATGGCTGAACACAGGCATATTTCTCCTCACCGCCTCCAAATGCTCCAGGTCAATCTCAGCCACTCTGACCCCCGGTTGGTCCCCACAGTCAGCCACCACGACCCCCCACGGGTCGATACAGACCGCATGGCCGTAACTCCGCCATATCCATATCCATGTAGCCATGCTCGGTATTAAGCTACAAGACCGAGTTATAAACGTCGAAATCAGAAGTCGCACCAAGGTGCGAGACGTAGGAGATACCGTTACTAAACTCAAATGGAACTGGGCAGGACATGTTGCCAGGCAGAGTGACGGCAGGTGGACTAAAGTTCTTACGGATTGGTGGCCTATTTCGGATGAAAGAGCCACTGGGCGTACGTTGGCTCGTTGGGTCGACGACATTCGTAAGATTGCGGGACACTTCTGGGTTAGATTGGCTCAGGACCGAGATGAGTGGCGTACTAGAAGAGCGACCTATGCTCAGCAGTGGGCAATAAATGGCTGAAATGATGATAATGATTGTACGGTACCTCATAAGGTTTCATAGCTGAATAAATAAAATATTATCTTCATGTAGTACCTGTGAAAGCATTAAAATACTGAATACAATCTCTCACCTCCGATGGCTGAACACAGGCATATTCCTCCGCACCGCCTCCAAATGCTCCAGGTCAATCTCAGCCACTCTGACCCCCGGTTGGTCCCCACAGTCAGCCACCACGACCCCCCACGGGTCGATACAGACCGCGTGACCGTAGCTCCGCCGTTTGGTGTTGTGGGAGCCTACTTGGGCGGCCGCTATGACGTAGCATTGGTTCTCTATGGCTCGTGCTCTGAAATATAGATAAATAAATAATAAATAAATATCTTGGGACATGGTAGTCCCACGGTAAGCTCAATTAAGGCTTGTGATGTGGGTACTAGGCGACGATATATATAATAGATAGACACATATAGATACTTAAATACATAGACCTCATGACCAAGGAACAAACATTTGTGATAAAAAAATACACAAAGAATGCCCTCGCCGGGATTCGAACCCGGAACCTTCAGCTTCGTAGGCAGGGTCACTACCAACTAGGCTACGGATATAATTATTTATTTTGCAAGATTACGATAAATGACAGATGGCAGTAGATCTTGTTTGTTCCTTGGTCATAGGAACAAACATTTGTGATAAATAAATACACAAAGAATGCCCTCGACGGGATTCGAACCCGGAACCTCCAGCTTCGTAGGCAGGGTCACTACCAACTAGGCTACGGATATAATTATTTATTTTGCAAGATTACAATAAATGACAGATGGCAGGATCTTGTAAAAACTAAATCCGTGCTGTGATGGCAGTAAGAATACATATGTCACCACACCACCCCAACTCTTCCTACGGGTGTCGTAAGAGTCGACTGAGGAATAGGGAAATATGGCTGACTTTCCATAGCATTAGTCTTCGTATCGTGAAACACGTTAGCTATTTTTACGTTAATGGGTGAATCAACTTTTTTCTGTCTGTTATTGCTATGGTTACGGTCGCCTGAGTCAAGCTGGTTTTATGCAAAAATATACTACTTAAATTATGCAAACATGCAAGTAGTGCATGTCTGTAGGTGGCCCATTAAGGAAAGGGCATATTAACGCCAGAAAAATGTATGTTTGCATAATTTTGCATAAAACAGGTGACCGTAGCCATGGCAATAACAGACAGAAAAAAGTTGATTCACCCTAATACTGATAAATATCAATAATTTTGACCAAAAATGTAAGTGAACCCAAGGTTTAAGCGTTTAAGTTGGTGATAAACATACCTGGGATAACTCTGGGCATTCATACGAAAGTGATGTAGCAAAATATTTTATCGACTAAGAATATATCGATGTTACTGTGAATGACAACATTCAAAATGTTATTCGGCATAAATAAATATTAGGTACTTACTCTACAATTTAAATAAAAAAATAATTTAAACGAGTAGTTACGCGTTTATTTTAAAATATTTTTTAAAATATACAATTAATATTAAAATATCAATATTTAAATTGTCATTTTGATTAAAATGACATCTGCATACTTTACTAACTGAAGAGGCCCTATATCAGATATGACATCGAACCTCTGTTCTGTAATCGAGAATGTTCAATAAGCACATCTTTTATTATAATTATATCGACATCTTTTTCATCGATATCAAATCCCTATAACTTGCCCCCAGTTATCCCAGGTATGGTGATAAAACCTAGATTGTGTTGTAAAGGTGCGTAGTTTATGAAATAATGCAAGAATTTAGGTTTATTTACAATTTTCTGTTTTTTTTCTACTGTCGTTTGAGTTTAGGTTCTTAAGTACCGTTCTAATCTGAGTTTAGGTTCTAATGTACCGTTCTAATTTGAGTTTAGGTTCTAATGTACCGTTCTAATTTGAGTTTAGGTTCTAATGTACCGTTCTAATCTGAGTTTAGGTTCTAATGTACCGTTCTAATCTGAGTTTAGGTTCTAATGTACCGTTCTAATTTGAGTTTAGGTTCTAATGTACCGTTCTAATCTGAGTTTAGGTTCTAATGTACCGTTCTAATTTGAGTTTAGGTTCTAATGTACCGTTCTAATCTGAGTTTAGGTTCTAATGTACCGTTCTAATTTGAGTTTAGGTTCTAATGTACCGTTCTAATTTGAGTTTAGGTTCTAATGTACCGTTCTAATCTGAGTTTAGGTTCTAATGTACCGTTCTAATTTGAGTTTAGGTTCTAATGTACCGTTCTAATCTGAGTTTAGGTTCTAATGTACCGTTCTAATTTGAGTTTAGGTTCTAATGAACCGTTCTAATCTGAGTTTAGGTTCTAATTAACGGTTCTAATTTGAGTTTAGGTTTTAATGAACCGTTCTAATTTGAGTTTAGGTTCTAATTGACCGTTCTAATTTGAGTTTAGGTTCTAATTAACCGTTATAATTTGAGTTTAGGTTCTAATTAACCGTTCTAATTTGAGTTTAGGTTCTAATTGACCGTTCTAATTTGAGTTTAGGTTCTAATTAACCGTTCTAACTTGAGTTTAAGTTCTAATTAACCGTTCTAATTTGAGTTTAGGTTCTAATTAACCGGAAGCCGAAAAAGGTTTGAAGACTTGCTACGTCGAATCGAGTGCCTACCAAATATAAATCTTTCCATCAAATATACCTATACTCGATCGCCGCTATGAAATCCATCCTGACACCTGTCATTTCTATGTCTATGTGTATTTATATGTGTGTCAAAAAGTGACATTGATGACAGATAAACTATGAAACTGACAGCTGTCAGTATTAACTGCATAGCGGCGGCCGAGTATAAATAAAAATAAAATAAAAAGGATTTATTTCAGACAATTGGAGTCCATATGAATTAGTAAGTACTTACAAGAGTATGGTTAGCTTAGGCACTGGTCTGCGAGCCGCGAGCTACTAAGCTATGAACTATCGCCTATAAACATATGTACTCTTTCTCCACTAATAATATTACCTAATTTTAATTTGAATTATGCTAGTGACATTTCATTAAATCAAATTGTATCTTTTATTTATTAAACTATGTAGGTATTTTGTAAATGTAACAAGTGACTAGACATAGGTTATTAAATAGTTGAAATTTATTTTTTACATATCACTGACATCTGTTTTCACACGTCTACTTAGACTGAATATACAAAGTGTCCAATAAGGGTGTTGGGTATTTTAAATTTGAATTAAAAAAAAACTACAAGTAATCAAACATTTATTTTGCTTTTAATTATATGAATAGAGTATGGAAAATTATTTTGAAACGATAATGTTATCTAAATGATGACCATGACGCTGCCGGCACTTTTCTAATCTTGAACGAAAATTTGTGATGACACGCTGACACGTTGCTCTCGATATTGCTGCCATTTCTGACTTGATGTTTTGTTTGAATTGCATCAGGTTTGTTGGATTATTCTCGTACACCTTACTTTTAACGTACCTCCATACAAAATAGTCCAGAGGGCTAAGGTCGGGGTTTCTGGGGGGCTAGTTAATGTCACCTCTACGTGAAATAGGGAATAATTCATTTACAGCTTCCATTGATTGCGGGTTGCGACGAATCAACTCCTTAACTTCTTCGATTGTTTGTTGGCCACGGACTGATCGAGGGCGACCAGAGTTTTGGATTTTTACCGTCGCACCAGTATTTTTGAAAACTTGGATCCATTTTCGAATGCTATTCCCACTTGGTGCATTGCGTGTACGGTATTCTGCACGATACACGCGTTGCACAGCCACTATTGAATTATTGTTTTGGTAAAATGCTTGGACGCAAAAAGCACGATGTAACCCCGGGTACTGATCCATTGTGACTAAAACTCCAGAAAATGGCGGAATTTTTGATGTACCTTCAACTACCCTCCGCCCAAAAAATAAAAACTTTGAACTAAAACAAATACCGAACACTCTTTTTGGACACCTTGTATTAAGGGATACACTATTTGTTATTTAAGATCTTTTGTTACCATATGTTCATTGTGAATAAACGATTTCAATTTCAATAGGTACTGTACCTCAATAGAGTGTGCCAGTGTGCCTCGCCGGTAGCTTGCGTGAAGGCAGACGGGAAAGTGAGGACCTGAGCCCTCAGTACCGCGAGCGCCGTGCTTAACTCCGGGAAGCGCATGTCGTAGCATATGGACATCCCTGGAACGGTTACTACTGATGCATTTCACAAAAAAGCCCAACGATGTCCCGTACAATAACAACACGGTTTTTCTCAAAATTGTTTTTCAGTACATATGTAATTATGTATACATCTCTAGCAGTATAACAATGCTAATTTTAATGTTTAACTAAAAACAATTGTATGCCCTTTTACATATATCTTTACATCATACATTTCTCAAAATTCATTACATTTATATAATTATTCTGACTATTAGAGACTTCATCTCTAGTTAATGTACTATATCTGTATTTATATTAAATCAAATTTATTTTTCGTTTTGAGATTTTGAGATGTTATAAAACTATTATTTGAAAAAACAAGTCCCGCTGAGTGTCTTGCTGGATTCTTCTCAGGCAGTGGTGTAGGGTTAGAACCGGAAGTAGTTTTTTTTTCTCATTCGCTATTTAGTTTAACGATTCAAAAGCGCTCGTTCTTGGGCCTAATTGAATAAAGAACATTTTGACTTTGACTTTGACTTTGACTTGACTAAGGCCCTCCGAAGATTTACAATACAATACAATACAATAACTCTTTATTGCACCTCAAAGACAATTACAAAACAAATAATAAAAGTACATGTTTGAAAGAGGTAAACAAAAGGCGGTCTTATCGCTAAAGAGCGATCTCTTCCAGACAACCTTTGGGTAGAGGAGATAAGAAAGTAAAAGTTAGTATTTACTAAATTTAATGACATAAAATACAGAATTCTAATATTGTAATATAAATAAAATAATATAACAAATTTTGTCAGCTATACTATTTTATTGCTCAGTAAAATTGTGCAATATGTTTTACCTGTTTGGCCTGAGCTTTGGTGGGATCAATTACATTAGCCTTAGGAAAAATAAATACTTTTTCCTAACTAGTGCGCAAAAACGAACTTTGCTACGGAGCTAGGCTACGGAGGCTGACTTTTTTACTTAACCAATTAACTATGCTGGCTGGTGACGGCCAAAAGAATACATTTGTCACCCCAACTCCTCCTGCGGGTGTCGTAAGAGTCGACTAAGGGATTGAAGTGTCACTGACTATATTTGATTAAAGATTGATGATGGGCAGCAGCGTCATCATAGTGGACACATTACTGCGATCGCCAATCCGCTTGCCCAGCGTGGCGATTATGGGCATTTACCTCCTAATGCGTCCATACGCATAGTTAATAGGAGAGGCCTACGTCCAGCAGTGGACTATCATAGGCTGATGATGAATTAACTATGCAAAAAAACACGGTGAACTGTCCGAAAAAGGTTGATTGAATAACGTACCTACTCTGCCAACAGGTGTCTCCACCGGCGCCACAATATGGCGACCAGGGCTGCAGAAGTCACTCTCCTTTAACCGAACATTTCTTTCTGGGATTTCTACGTCGAAGAGATGGAGTTTCCTGTATTGCTGGACTATGTCTCCGGTATTGTTTATTATTATGTGCGTGTTGTATACTTTTGTTGGGTCTTCTTTGTTCTGTGAATAATATAAAGTTAAAATTTTTAAAAAATAAACCGACTTTTTTTATTTTTTTTATTTATTGAATAAAAAAGTTTTATAAATTACAATAATTTTGGCAAGACCCATCATTGGCAAAACCTTGAAGAGGTTTGTGTGCCCATGGGGAGTTCGATGGATATTTGTCCAGACATTATATTAGAAATTATAACTAACATGCGACTCAAACTATTTAACTATTCAGCGAAACGACTTGTACACGTTTTTCTTTGGTCGGGGGTACTCCTTGATGAGGGTTCTGATATTGGATCGAGACATATCAAGCACTTCAAACGATTTCTCCAAGATCCCATCATCAGTCAGCCTCCGTAGCTTAGTTGGTAGCCTACGAAGCTGGAGGTTCCGGGTTCGAATGCGAGGGCATTATTTGTGTATTTATTTATCACAAATTTGATCATGGCTGCCTATGTATTTAAGTATCTATATGTATTTATCTATTATACACCGTGTTTTTATTGATTTCTGTTAAATTGGACAGGTTACTTGGGACATTAATAAAAGTCGCCTGGTATATGGGCTTATGTTAATTTCGTAAAAATTTTTTTTTCTTTTTCATACATAATAATTGCATTGGCAAGTGTGAGAGAACCTTAAGAATAACATCTCAGGCGACTGACGGCTGCTGACGGCACATGTCAAAATAAGTAACATTAGGATGTAATAAAAGTTGCAATACACTTGTTAAGTCATTAAACTTATTTTTTATTAACTCAATAACAGTATCGGTTAAGACAATAGTTTCTTAGAGAAATTGATTATTTTTGACCTAAATAAGCTTCCCTTAAATTTAACGGAAATCAACAAAAATTTACACCATATACAGGGTTACTTTTTCACTAGTACAATAAATCAACATACGGAATAGTCTAATAGTAGTCCAAAATATAAAATACTAGCATTTTTTTTACTACCCCTTTGGAACAAAAAATGTTTGAACTTATCCGTAAATCGAACAAGAAATGTGGACGTATTACGCATCTATCGACGTGCATAACTAACAAAACGCTCGAACTGTCAACTGTTTGTTTAAAATGTCATCGCGCGCGGCGCGGCGGGGGCGGGTTGGATCACCCCTCCCCGCCGCCATAGTCATACCCAAACCCCGGATGACGGGAGCGAAAATGCGTTTGTCACTAGTGCTTAGTTAAATATCGACTACTCTATCGACATCCATATGAACGATTTTTTAATTTGAAATTTATAGATTATGCTAATTATTATTCCCTATTCCCTAGTAGTTCCACTTCTTTTCCAGATATCAAAAATATATAAGATTTTTTATATGAATTCACCAATTTTTTTAGTCAACACATCACATCATCATCACATCATCAGCCTATCTCAGTCCACTGCTGGACGTAGGCCTCTCCTATCAACTATGCGTATAGACGCATTAGGAGGTAAATGCCCATAATCACCACGCTGGGCAAGCGGATTGGTGATCGCAGTAATGTGTCCACTATGATATGACGCTGCTGCCTGTCATCAATCAAATCAAAGAATGATCAGTGACACTTCAATCCCTTAGTCGACTCTTACGACTCCCGCGGGAAGAGTTGGGGTGGTGACAAATGTATTCTTACTGCCGTCACCACACGGCTTACACATTATCACAACACATTATGATATTTTTTGTGAATAATTTCGCCTTGAGGATGAAAAAGTAATCTTAACAAGTGCACTTTGAAATTCTGAACGACATTCAAGCTGCTTTTAGGCTTTAATTTTGGTTTTGTAACTGTCATATGGTACTAGGTATTGTTGACATATTATTGTTTATCAATTTTAGATCGCAATGCCTCTGATTACGTACGGTTGCATAAATTACTGTTGATCAATACATTTCTAATTCATAAAATGTTGGTATGGATGTCGATAGAATAGTCGATATTTAACTAAGCACTAGTGACAAACGCATTTTTGCTCCCGTCATCCGGGGTTTGGACTCATACCGCACCGTTGACGCCTTGTAATTAGTGCGTCCATTATGTTATATTTGCATGAAGGATACATTAAATAAATAAATAAATAATAAATATCTTGGGACATCTTACACAAATCAACCTAGTCCCCACGGTAAGCTCAATTAAGGCTTGTGTTGTGGGTACCAGGCGACGATATATATAATATATAGATACGTATAGATACTTAGATACATACACAGCCATGACCAAGGAACAAACTTTGTGATAAATAAATACACAAAGAATGCCCTTGCCGGGATTCGAACCCGGAACCTCCAGCTTCGTAGGCAGGGTCACTACCAACTAGGCTACAGAGGCTGACAACATTAATAAAACTGAACAAAAAAAGTGTTGATTTTATTTGATAAATGTGATCTATTATCGATACCAATTGTATGGTAAAATTTATTGTACCAGTGAACAAATAGCCCTGTATAATTAACTAACAATTTGTTATTATTTACCGGCACATGTGTTTCCGCATACCTATAAGGTGGGACTCTTTAAACGAAGCGTGAAGAAGCATCTAGCGGGTCAGCAAAGCGGTGGCAACTGACAGGTTACTGCTGGTCTCCTGTTCGTTGCCGCCGCGATTTGGGCTCTACTTTTCACTCACGATCAGGTGGAGTGGAGCCACTTTGTTGTGCCAACATAAAAAAAAATTACCAGTTCGTGTAGCCCGCCCATAGACAACCACACATTATGTTTGACAGCCAGTTGTCTATAGCTGTCGACGGTGCTGCCACCTACAATAGGCTCCGCAAACTTTAATGTGTCGTTTTTGTTGTCACATATATAGTCACAGGCTTCGGGGAAGAATACCATCTGAAACAAATAATAAACAAATATAAGTAAATATCTTGGGACATCTTACACAAATCGACCTAGTCCCACGGTAAGCTCAATTAAGGTTTGTGGTACCAAGCAATAATATACACAGTGTTTTTTTAAGTGGTCCAGTATGGGAAAATCGGAAACTATAGAAAGTACAGGGAAGCTGTTTAAGGGGACATTAGGTATTTTTTGGAGAAAACAATTTTGGCATAGCCAAATTTTGGTCCAGTGTGAGTTGTACCTAAAAATTAATAATGTTAATTATTTATCTTCTTGACGCAGATCGACGTCATTTCATGCGTAGACAATTTTATTGAATCGGATGAAAAAAATCTGAGCAGCAGAAGTTGACAAAAATGTTGACTATCCCAAAATTGTTTTCTCCAAAAACTACATAACGTTTCCTTAGACAGCTTGTATCTTCTATAGTTTCCAATTTCCCCATACTGTCCCACTTAAAAAAACACTCTAAATATAATAGATACAGAGGCTGACTAATTAAATCTATAATAAAAAAAATTGTGTATTTATTTATCACAAATATTTGTTCCTTGGTCATGGCTGTGTATGTATTTAAGTATCTATATGTATCTATCTATTATATATATTGTCGCTTAGTACTCACATCATAAGCCTTAATTGAGCTTACCGTGGGACGGGGTCGATTTGTGTAAGATGTCCCAAGATATTTATTTATTTATTATTATTATTATAATGATTTTTATCAGTTATCACCTTCACATCCTCTTTAGCAGCATCACTAACAAGTTGACTGACAACCTCCAGGTTGGCGGCCTTGTCCGCCACCGATGTCATCTCACAAACGGCTATCCGTTGCTTGCCCATCGCTTCACTGAAATGTCTTACTATTTGGTGTTTACACTGTTTCAGTAGCAGAAACGGCTGAAAATAATGTTTGATATATAATTATATACCCCCTTATTCATAAACATTTGTTAATTTAAGAAGCCGCTAATAATTGTTTGTCCCTTTCGGTCTTAACAATGTGTCCATAAGAGCAAAAGGGACAAACAATTATTAGCGGCTTGTTAAGTTAACAAACATTTATGAATAAGGGGGATAATCTGGCAAACTAGTTTGTCAGTTAGTAGAAACAAGGAAAAGTATATCCATCCCTCTTTGGGTGGCAATATTAGCATAGAAAAAGACAGTGTGATTCTTTCTGACTATGCACGAAATAGACAAATCTTGGCCAAAGTATGCAATTACAACACTGTTTTTCTGTGCGACATTCAAATTAGCAACATTAAAATTTGCTAAAAATTGCAACACTATCATGTTTTTTTGTTTACATTATATTTGAACTATTTCATTGAATTTTATATTTTAAACAATCATACATACTCACTTATTACAGATATGTGCAAAAAAAGCAACAGAAAATCAAAAAGATAATACTACTGTAATTGCCGAGTAAATTTGGTTTTTGACAAGATAAAATAATGCTACCAAAAAAAGCAAATACACTGAAGTGCGAAGAACATAGAACTTTGAGCATCATATCACACAAGCTAGCAAAATACTACTCAAAATTATCCAAAATAGAATTAGACCAATAGCCGAAGCATATTTAGGACCAGACCAGTACGGATTTAGAGAACAAAAGGGAACACGGGATGCCATACTTGCATTGAGACTATTAGTTGACCGTAGATTAGATTTGGATTTGGACACTTTCATAGTTTTTATAGATCTAGAAAAAGCTTTTGATAAGGTCAATTGGAACAAAATGATGGAAGTCTTGAAAGAGGCAGGCCTAGATTATCGAGATCGACGAATTATATTAGAGCTGTACAGGGAACAACAAACCACAATAGTAATTAACGAACAGAAAGGAATCGCAAAAATACGACAGGGAGTTCGTCAGGGGTGCCCACTTTCACCAATCATTTTTAACCTATTCATTGAAAATACAATAAGAAAATTAACAGAGTCTAGCACAGGCGGGGTAATAATTCATGGGAAAAATGTAAAATTTATACGTTTTGCAGATGACATAGCAGCAGTTGCTGAAAATGGGAAGGCACTCCAGGCACTGCTAACTTCTATGGACACAACTTTTTCGGAATCTGGGCTCAAAATTAATGCAGGCAAAACCAAAACTCTTGTGGTATCAAAAATAACAGTTGTCACTTCAATTTCTTTAGGCAATACAGCAATTGAACAGGTTAAGAAGTTTAAATATTTAGGCAGCATTATAACCGATGACTCCAGATG
>JALPQI010007341.1:0-59445 GCA_025490895.1 Thaumatotibia leucotreta
CCTAAATTCGGGTTCCACGTATGTGTTTTAGTCGAAAACGAGTACAATGACAAAAATGACAAAAAAAAGAAAAAAATTGTGCCGCCATCTTGGATCTTAAAATGGACCCTAAATTCGGGTTCCACGTATGTGTTTTAGTCGAAAACGAGTACAATGACAAAAATGACAAAAAAAAAGAAAAAAATTGTGCCGCCATCTTGGATCTTAAAATGAACCCTAAATTCGGGTTCCACGTATGTGTTTTAGTCGAAAACGAGTACAATGACAAAAATGACAAAAAAAAGAAAAAAATTGTGCCGCCATCTTGGATCTTAAAATGGACCCTAAATTCGGGTTCCACGTATGTGTTTTAGTCGAAAACGAGTACAATGACAAAAATGACAAAAAAAAAGAAAAAAATTGTGCCGCCATCTTGGATCTTAAAATGGACCCTAAATTCGGATTCCACGTATGTGAATTAGTCGAAATCGAGTATAATGACAAAAATTGCAAAAATGTGTCGCCATCTTGGATCTAATGGACCCTACAGTCGGATTCCGACTGTACATACCTGTATCATCATCATCATCATCATATCAGCCGAAAGACGTCCACTGCTGAACATAGGCCTCCCCCAAAGATTGCCACAATGACCGGTCCTGCGCCACCCGCATCCAGCGGACTCCTGCGACCTTCACCAGGTCATCGGACCACCTTGTGGGGGGCCTACCCACGCTACGCCTTCCGGTACGCGGCCGCCACTCAAGAACCTTCCCGCCCCAACGGCCATCGGTTCTACGCGCAATGTGCCCCGCCCACTGCCTTTTCAGTTTAGCGATTCGGAGTGAAAATAATATTAAAATTCGCACGTCCTAACATTAAAGTAATTAAAAAGTAATCTAGAAGTATCGTCAACGATTCCAGTAATTTTGAATCGACATGTTGATTCCAAAGTATTAGTAATGCTAATATGCTATAGATTATTACTGACTCCTTCATACGTCATTGTAATATTCCGTTTCACGACATTACATTACAAGTAATATGCTACCCATAAGTACATTACAAAGTAAAATCAAGTAATATTGTAATCGGGAATTGATTACGAAATGCCCAAATCTGGTATGTAGATACATACCCGTTTTACCTTTGGGCTTGTGCATAAATCACGCGAGGTCCTATAGGGGGGGAGGGGGTCCAAAAAAACATCACGAAAGATCACGGTAGGGGAGGGGGGGGGTACAAGGAGACCTCACGTGTATTTTTCTACGATGAACAAACTAAGAAATATTGTGAATTTCGGCTAGCGAACGTGAAAAGTTGAATGAGAAAAATACACGTGAGACTGCTAGGGGGGGGGGGGGGGCTAGCCAAGAAACTCACCAAACATCACCATGGGGGAGGGGGGGTCAAAAAGTAGCCAAAAAAACCTCACGTGATTTATGCATGAGCCCTTTACACTATTATGCTTGAACATGGAAATGTGGATTTTGAGTGCAAATAAAGACAAATATGCGCATTTTGAGAGACTATGCAGTATCACTTTTGGGAACTTTGTACAGGTCAAAGAGTTCTTTCAACGTCTAGCAATATTGAACTAAGAGAACAAAATAAATTACATATAAAACTATACCTTATTAGATAAATATATCATGGGATATTTACCAAGTCCTACCACGGCATATCGGGAGCTCAATAATTTCAATTTCATCACATCATCAGGCTATCTCAGTCCACTGCTGGACGTAGGCCTCTCCTATTAACTTTGCGTATAGCATTAGGAGGTAAATGCCCATAATCGCCAAGCTGGGCAAGCGGGTTGGCGATCGCAGTTATGTGTCCCCTATGATGACGCTGCTGCCCATCATCAATCAAATCAAAGGATGGTTAGTGACACTTCAATCGCTTAGTCGACTCTTACGATACCCACGGGATGGTGACGAATGTATTCTTGCTGCCGTCACCACATGGCAATTTCAATATAAATGGTAAATATCCAGTGGTAATTATATAACTTACATAGAATTACTAACTTTTAAAAATTATATAAAGCCTTCTTTGACCAACATACCCTATTTACGATATTTAAGATACATTCCCTTCATGTTTCATAGTTTTGGGATTCCTGTATAGTTAAAGGTGTTTTCTTTACATTCTGCTTGTAAAGCATTAATAAAGGTAAAGCAAAGCATTAATACGGTATCATAAAAAAAAGTCATGCGAAGTAAAAAAAAAAAGATTTTGAAATTACGAGATTTGAACCTTGGTCCTAATGAATGTGTGTCAGACGGTCGCCCAACTGGACTAACTCGAGTTCAATTCACGTTCCGAAATAAGCAGTCGTTTTTGTAAACGAATAAGAGTTTGAATAATAAAGATGAAGCATTGAAATTAAGTTTTTTGTAGTGAGCTGCACTGCCGTGCTAAGTAAAAAAGACGCATCTCTTATAGTAGTTCTATGGCAGATGCGTCCTTTTTAGTTAGCACGGCTGTGTACAGTACAGTAAGCTATATTGTAATAGTACGTCAAACGTCAGGCTGCATTAGGCAAGCGGCCTGCAGATGACCCGGAAACCTGCATTCGGCACGATTGCATTCGCCGCTGGCTAAACTTGCACGCTACATCCAAACTTGGACATCCAATTCAAGTGGCACAAAACTAATTATTTTGTTAAATATTTTTAAACGTATTGTGAAACCACAAATCAAATTATTTATTAACTAAATATTTTGATTTGTACTTTTTATATTTTCCCCAGTAGTCACACTACTTAATACTACATAAATTATAAATATTAGATGTCATATACCAAAGAAAAACGACCAAGATCTTCTTACCGGTAAGACCGAGTGGCCGAGGGGTACAGGCATCAGCCGCGAAAGCTGAGTACGTGGGTTCGATCCCCACCTCAGACGTTAGTGATCTTGGTCGTTTTTCTTTGGTATATGACATCTAATATTTATAAATATTTTTCAAATGAATTGTGTATATCATCAGTATCATATCAGCCGAAAAGTCCACTCCTGAACATAGGCCTCCCCTAAAGATTGCAACAGTGGTACGTGGCTGCCACTCGAGAACCATTCCACACCAACGGCCATTGGCCAATAGTAATATTTAGGTAATATTATGTATAATAGTTAGATACCTAAGTGTATGTATTGATTGTATACATACATAACATCCATAGGTAACTAAGGAACAAATATGCTTGTTATAAATATACAAATTTTGGGTCACAATGATTAATGTCAGCAGACAGGACACTCGTATTTTGTACGTATCAAATACTCTTGTAGCCTTAATTTAGTAACTCTATTGCTCATGGCTACCGCAATTCACCAGGATAGTGATAAAAATGCCGCAATTAGAATAGAATAGAATAGAATAGATTTTTATTCACATAAAGCACACATTACAGAACAACAAAAGTAAATACAGTGGTAACATTTTCTGGGTTAAAGAGTAAAGTAAAAAATTTTATAGCTACACTAACATTTAGTCGTAGCAAGATTATTAAATGTGAACTATATTTATACGAAGAAGATAATTTAGTATAGTCATCTAAATATCTATACAATTAAATTTAAAAACAATAATATTTACCAAAAGAAAAGAACAGAAAAAAAAATCCTATTAAAAATTAAAAAAGAAAAAATTGGAAGTTCATCTATAAAAAAAAATCGCATGGGCCTATTTACCCTAACATACCCTATAGTCTAGTCTGCGACCATAATTATATAACATGGACGTCTAACGCCAGCTCGAAAATGCCCCCAAAATCAATCGTTCAATTGACCAAGACGGCCAGGACACAACATAGCGCTTTTCTTAACACCCCGTATATTTCGACGCAACATCTTTGACAAATGTTTATAGAATAATTATAGCCAATAAAAACTTTGATGGACCAATTACAACTATTTTTAAATGGCGGTTTAATTTTTTTATAGGTTGACATTGAAATTAATTACCGGGCTGCATTGAAGAGGGGGTGACATTTGTCAACTAAAATTCAGGACCGTTTTTGAGAGGCGGTAATATGGCGTACGGCTTCCGTGTTTTATTTGTTCGTAGCCTATAGTTGAATAATATATTTTGACTTCTGCGTCTTCAAACTGTGTCGCAAGCGCATCAACTCCGGCGCATCGTGGGAACACTTTCACTGCATCTTTATCCCAGTTTACAATGTCGTAAGCGCCATGTAAACTTTAAACAGGGCGATTATAAGCCATACGGCATGGAAATAAGGTAATAAATTGTCTTAAAAGGCACTTAGTGTTTTTATTATATTAACATATTTTAGATGAGGCTCGCATTCGTGTTGGAGGTTTTTAGAACATTGTACTTTTATGTTTATACTGTTATATTATATTATTATATTAGTCTAATTTTAGAGCTATTCCTATAAAGTACTGGGTTTGCTGCATGATACGGAATGACAGTGATAAAAATGGTCACAGTCAAGAACTTTTTCCTTGAGACCAATCTAAATCGCGAAAAAAACACAATTTTACTTAAAACTTTGGTAGCCAGCCTATCAATATGGGATGTGGGCATTTTTGACCGTGTCTCATGTTGGTCCCATGAGAAAAGTAGTACCTAACATAATTTTTTTGCCTCTTATGATCAAAATCAATCCATATTTACGAGTATAAGAGCATCTCTCTTAAATATTTTTAAATAGTCTATACCAATGCATTGGTTTCATATTTGAATCATATATGTATATTATGTTTTAAAAAACGTATGTGCGTGGCGTGTGGGTTATAAATGTCATATTAGGTGACACGCCGCTTGCGTGGCGTGTTTTTTTGTTTAAGTTAAAATACATGTAGTCTTTACTTAATAGGTATCTTACCGCAACATTATTTCGACGATTACTGGCTTACGTAAATCGTTACATGTTATTATTTACCACAAAATATAATAAGCCTGAACCGTCGCTATATTGAATCGTTGCACTTTATTTCTATAGAAATAAGAGTCATAAAAAAATTGTTCTCTAGTGCCATCCCAACACATTGCTTAAAGCTTCTTTTGTTATATTTCAATAGAAGCAACAGAAAAGTCGTAAGCGCCAAGAGCATACTTTTTTTAGAAAAGTCGTAAGCGCCAAGCGTATTAAAGTTTTTCTCAATAAAATGCATACACGCAAACCTTATTGCAAAGACTTGAGGTTTATATTGTGTAATATGTATATGCATGGCAGCTCACCTTTTCTGCTTACACGCTCTATTGGCCGGGTATTTCTATAATGAGGTTTTATTTCAGTCCATCAATTTCATAATTGAGGTAAGTGTGTTTGTGAAATGGGTGGAATATTATGAAACTGCTTGTAGGAAATAATTTTATAATGTTTTCCTTTAGACATCTAGTCAAAATAAATCATTCATGCAACCAGTATTGGAAGAGCTAGACTGTAGGTATTTATTATTTTATATTTAGGACCAGTATTGGAAGAGCTAGGTAGACTGTATTTATTATTTTGTATTTAGTTTAAGTAATTTTTTTACGGGAAGGTTCTCGAGTGGCGGCCACGTACCGGAAGGCGCAGCGTGGGTCCCTCACAAGGTGGACTGATGACCTGGTGAAGGTCGCATGAGTCCGCTGGATGCGGGTGGCAGAGGACCGGTCATTGTGGCAATATTTGGGGGAGGCCTATGTTTAGCGGTGAACGTATTTCGGCTGATATGATGATGATGATGATTTTTTTTTGTGGAACATCACAAATTGTTTTATTAAATATTTTTTGATCGTATTTTTAAGTAATACTCCATTATTTGATAAAAGAGTGATGATGGGCAGCAGCGTCATGATAGTGGACACATTACTGCGATCGCCAATCCGCTTGCCGGCGTGGCGATTATGGGCATTTACCTCCTAATGCGTCTTTACGCATAGTTAATAGGAGAGGCCTACGTCAAGCAGTGGAATATCATAGGCTGATGATGATGAACACTCCTATGTACAGTCACGTCTAAAAGTATGTATACATAATAAGATTTGAAAAATATGTAGCCACACATTTTCATCCAAAATATGTATCTATTACTGACACCAAAAAATTGTATTCATTAAACTGTTTCAGTATTATGTAATCACATAATGCTTCAGAAAGTTGCATACTTAAATAAATTACATATAAATGTATCCTCCTCGTAGTCAAAAATAAGTATACATGAATTTCCTTATACATTTAACCACACTAATTTGGCAAATATTTGTATACGTCATTTGATTCATAGATAATATTATTATGTAAACACGATTTGATGTTTTGACGTGTCTAAGTGTAATCGATTTTAAAATGAAGTTTCTTCCATGTGGCCAGTGACTTTCTCTTATAATCAAACCTGGGATAACTCGGGGCATTTATACGAAAGTGATGTAGCAAAATATTTTATCGACTAAAAATATATCGATGTTACTGTAAATGACAAAATCAAAATGTTATTCGGCATAAATAAATATTAGGTACTAACTCTTCAATTAAAATAAAAATAAGTGTAAACGGGTAGTTACGCGTTTATTTTAAATTAGTTTTCAAAATATACAATAAATATTAAAATATCAATATTTAAATTGTCATTTTGATTAAAATGACATCTGCATACAAGAGGCCCGATATCAGATATGAGATCGAACCTCTGTACTGTAGGTAATCGATAATGTTCAATAAGCACATATTTTAATTATATCGACATCTTTTTAATCGATATCAAATCCCTATAACTTGCCCCCAGTTATCCCAGGTATGCTTATAATATGGAACCTATCTAAAGCTACAAATAGGTAGTGGCTGTTTATAAAACTCATAAGTATTATAATCTTATATTAGTTACTAAAATTAAAACTACTATTTTATAACTGAAAGAGAGAAGAAATGTTTTGTTTGTCAAGCATTATAAAGTAAATACCACTTGTAAATCTGTATTTTTTCTTATTAATTACTTTCTTAGGGCAATTCGAAATAAAGAAGTTTGGGTTTGAAGTGCTGGTAATAAATAATAAATTCAAGATAGACAACTGTCTATCAATATAATTCGATGACAATTATGAAAATATAGGTTCGGTTCTTGAAAACATAGGAGAACACGGCTCTATTTTCAAGACATTAGAGTGCATGTTCAGATATTTTTGAGCACCCTGAATAATATATATATTTGAAATGGCGAGAATAACATGTTAGGGACATATTTCTCCTGTTAGTTGCAAAATGCCGTTCCGATTTTGACTGAGTAGAAAAAACTAGATATTATTAAAATAAAAACAAAAAAATGCTTAGGGCACTTTTCTGTGAATGACCCTAAACTGAAATACACAATATTTACGTCATAGAATTGATGATCAAACGAACTTACCAAGTGAAGTTCGATCACAATTATGTGAGCAACTTCATTCGACGCGATTTAAGGTTTACATATTGTAGTAGCGCCCCACGCATCAGCCTTGCACGGTGTTTAGGGCTTTAGCACACCTCCGCTGCGAAAACGAGAACGCGAAACCGCAACACAAGTTTCGCGGCGAAACGTTACTACACATGCCGCGGAATCGTACTCTAGTTTCGCGGCGAAACATTCCTACGCGATCGTTAGTATTATTCCTGCATAGAAACCAAATGTCGTCGCTTCATCCGAAAATCACTCAGAATCCGAAGAAGAAGAAATGGCATTAACATTAAAAGACGTAGAATCTGGGTGCACGAGATTATAATAAGAAGATGAAATAGTCAGGCGAAAACCAATTTTGTGAAGAATTTGAGTCACATGAAGATCATTTTTATACATAATATATTTCAGAATGAGGGCACAAAGTTTTGAAGAACTATACAACCCACCCCACCTGGGTGGGTTCGATCCCCACCTCGGACATAGGTGATCTTGGTCGTTTTTCTTTGGTATAATGACATCTAATATTTATAATTTATATAGTATTAAGTAGTGTGACTACTGGAGAAAAATTAAAAGTACAAATCAAAATATTTAGTTAATAAATAATTTGATTTGTAGTTTCGCAATATGTTCAACTATACAACCCGTTAAAGCCGGACATTACAAAGCAAATTACGAATTTTAGGGTTTTTATAGTCCTTATAACTAAGTTAGTATATTATATAGTTGCCGATTTTGAAGAATTAACTTTTGACACTTAAAGCTTGATCAAAAGTTCATTCTTAGAAATCGGCATTTAAAGGTCTGTTTCTGACCTCTTGTATTAGTTTTTCGGTGAATTCAATATCTAATTCTACAATTTTTCACTGTACCGCCATGAGAAATCTGTCGACAGCCACAACTCGCTTGCGAAACAAACGCGAAACTTCAAAAAGTGGTGGAAAAGTCGCGGAGGTATGCACGACGTCGGAGCAGATCGCCGATGTTCCGCGAGAGAGAGATATATGCATCGTCAGTTCAACGCGAACAGGCACAGGCAGTTTCGCTATTGTTCCGCTCATCTCACAACGGACAAACTGTAGCGAAATGTCAGCGGTTTCGCTACTTCAGTTCCGCGGCGGAGGTGTGCTAACGCTGTTAAAGGTTTTTTTTTTTTTTATGTTAGCAACACTATAAACATTCCCACTATCTTTCACCCCCTCTATCGGGGTTCCATAGTCGGCTCCACAGAGCACGGACCTCTTTAGTGTGTAACCTTAGAGATAGAGGCGGCCTTGGCTGTCATTTTCATAGAAATCGACCGTGTCAGGTAATTTTGACATGTTAATGTAAATAGTGTTGTGGTATGGCTCGATATTTTTATCGATAGATTAAAACCAACAGTTATTTGACTAAAAATGTTACTTGAATAAAGCTATTCAAACATTCTCATTTTTAAAATCTCACTAAATTGATGTCGTTATGAATGATATAAAAACAGTAAAATTTATACATTTATTTGAATTTATATTTACAATAAGTACCTACTTACATTAAGTTGTTAGCTTTAAGGTTAAAGTTAAACAACAAGTGTTAAGGGTAAGGCTCTGTCTAGTTATATTATGTTACCTTTGCATTGGTTTGCTTGTTCAAGGTGTGCAAACTACACTCGGCGTCAAAAAAATCGCACCTTTTTAAATTCTCCTTTCGAGTGATCATAAACCCTATATTGTGTATGACAAGGTATGACTGTGGGGTCTCATTTTAAAGGTAATAAAACCCTCCATCAGAAAATTAAAATTTACGATCAACTTCAGTACGAAAAAAAAGAAAATTTGCCAGGAAAAAGGAAAATCGTTTATTTACACAAAAATTACAAAATTTTAAAGCATAACAATAACAAAAAATAAAGCTTAAAACTAAACTTAAAACCTAGTGTTGCCTCCTCTGGCCCTCCGAAGATCTGCCAAGCGGTCACTCATGGACCTGATGAGTGTGACGATGCTCTCTTGAGGGATGTTGTTCCACTCCTCGATGACGGCATCATGAAGCTCATCGAGAGTGACAGGAGCAGGATCACGCGACCGTACCCGCCTTTTCAGCTGATCCCAAAGGTGTTCGATGGGATTCAAGTCAGGACTCCTTGCTGGCCACTCCATAACGGTGATACCAGCAGCATGCAGGTAGTCCTTGACAATTTGCGCTGTATGGCTGCGGGCGTTGTCGTGCATGAACTGGAAGCCACGTCCAACAACATCAGCATAAGGGACCACATGTTGATCCAGGATCTCCGCTACGTAACGCTGAGCATTCAGGGATCCCTGGCCACGGCCACCACCAGTCCGGGAAACGCAGACAAGTTCGGTCTTCCCGTCGACAGAAATGCCGCCCCAGAACATGCAGGATCCACCTCCGTAGCCGACGGTTTCTACGGTGCAGGCTTCTGTGTACCGCTCCCCAGGTCTTCTGTATGCCCTTCTGCGCCTATCGTTGGTGTAAAGGCACACCCTCGTCTCGTCAGAAAAGAGGACCTTGCTCCATTGGGCGAACGTCCAATTCTCGTGTGAAGCGCGAAATCCTCTTCTGGCAGTCCGGTGCTGTGCAGTCAGTTGGGGGCCCGTAGCGGCTCGGTGGGGCATCAAATTCCTCTCTCGTAGTCGTCTTCTAATCGTCGAGACGCTCACCGACGTTCTGCGAGCTGCTCGAAGCTGTTGCTGGAGCTCAACAGCGTTGGAAAAACGATTTCTCAAAGAGGTCGTCACGATGTACCGGTCGTCTTGACGGGAAGTACAGCGTCGTCTCCCGGAACCACGCCTCCTGATGTAGCCGCCAGTCTCCTCGAAACGCTGTAACACTCGTCGCACTCGAAAACGACTGATGTTCAGATGCCGAGCAACTTCTGCCTGTCGTAGTCCAGATTGGAGAAGTGCAATCACTTGAGCTGCTTCTTCCGGTGTGGTGTCCATTTTCCGAAGGTTTTTTCTTGCTGTAGCTGTTTAGGTGTGTCCTCAGTGACGCCTGGATACTGAATGACCCATAACTCCGTTGGCATTTCAAACAACTACTCCCTATGAGGGGAGGGTTGGGTAGCCTTCCCATCCATTTGTGGATTTTTGGCGGTGTGGTGTTCGCTGCCCGTGACAACGGGCAGGTCCATTGATACCCTTTAGGCGTGGGTTTCGGTTGAGGTGCTGTACTGCTCCTCTTGTCCTTTGGGGCTTCCTTTGTTTTATTTTTTTTTAACGGCTGTCTTCCTCCGTTTCAGGCAGTACCAGCGTCCGCGGGAGTTTCCGCAGCTGCTGCCTTCTGGTGTCGGGGGGGCGCGCGTGGAGCGGCGCTATGCCCTGTAGGTGCTGGTGGTTGGAGCGGTCCGCACGCTCGAACATTCCTCTCGCGAGGTGGCCGACGAAGGAGTCCAGTTCCTGCCACTCCAGCCCGTTCCTGATATCAGCGTTGCGCACGAAGCGGGGGGCGTTGACCACGGTGCGTAGTGCCAGGTTTTCTTGTGCACGCAGTCTTTTTTTGTTGGTTTCAGCCGTCAAGGCGTACCATGCGGGTGCTGCGTACGTCAGGCGGGACCTCACATAGGTCTTGTAGATCCCCAGCTTCGTGCGGCGGGGGAGTTTGCTGCGGAGAACTGGGCCCAGTAGGGTTCTGGCGCATTTCACGCGCTTGATGACGTCATCCACGTGATGCTTCATCGTCAACTGCCGGTCGATCGTAACGCCCAAGTAGGTGACTTTTGGTCTCCATTCGATCGTCTGGCCCTGCATGGAAAGCGGAGGCGGCGGCTTGTTTGTGCGTCCGGTGATCATGGCCTGCGTCTTCCCTACATTGACGGAGAGTCTCCATCTGGACAGCCAGTCGGGGAGTGCGTCGAGGGTTCTCTGGATCTTCTTCGCGGCGAACTTGGGGTTCATGGAGTCGGCGAAGAGAGCCGCGTCGTCCGCGTAGAGCCCGAGTCTGACGTCTCCCACGACCGGGAAGTCATCCGTGTATAGGGAGTAGCAGGCCGGTGATAGTACGCTTCCTTGCGGGACGCCGGCTTGTATGCGGTGTACATCCGAGTCTGCGTCCTCCACGGCTACTGTGAAGCGCCTATCGTGAAGGAATGAGGCCACAATCTTCACGATGCGGCGGGGGATGGGGCGTGAGGCTTCTGTGTCGGTTTCCGGTGCTTCGGCCTTTGACAGTTTGAAGATTAGTCCCTCGTGCCACACCCTGTCAAAGGCTTTCTCCATGTCGAGACAGACAGCTATGGTGTGCTCCTTCCTGTTGAGGGCCTCAGTCATGTGGTGGAGCGCTTTGGTGAGTTGCAGTGTTGTTGAGTGGCCGTCTCGAAACCCGAACTGCTCCGGTCTGGGTTTAATGTAGGGCTTCAGTTGAGCTAGTAGGAGTCGCTCGAACACCTTGGAGAGTGTGCTGAGGAGAGTGATGGGTCTGTAGCTCTCCGGTCTTCCTCTGTCCTTTCCAGGCTTTGGAATCATGATCACCCGGCCGAGTTTCCAGCTCTCCGGGTAGTGCCCCGAACGCAGGATCCCGTTGAAGAGGCTGGTCACCGCCACCGTGGAGCGCAGTGGCAGGTGGTGAAGCGCCTCGTTGGGGATTGAGTCCGGGCCTGGGGCTTTCCTGCGTTTGCTGCTTCTTAAGGCTTTTTGCACTTGGCCGGGTAAGAAGAAGATTGGGTGCTCCTCCGGTGTAATTGGGCGTGCGAAGTAGTCCTCCAGATGCTGTGCGACCTCTACCAGCTGTTCAGGGTTCGATGCCGGGTTTGGGCGGAACTGGTCTCCCAGGTGTTTGGCGAAGATGTCCGCCCTGTCTTTCGCTCTGTACCTGGGCGCTCCTGTTGCGTCCTTGAGTGGGTGAATCGACTCACGCGTCGAGCCAAGTTGTCGGCATAGGCGGTGAATTGAGGGGATATCACCGTCTATGGTCGCGATGTGGTTCTCCCAACTCTCCGCGGCGTGGTTTAGGAGTTCCTGCTGGACTCTCTTGACGAGCAGGTTGAGTTCAGCTCTAAGGGTGGGGCATCTGGTCGTTTGCCACCTTCTTCTCGTGACGTGCTTCCTCTTTATTAGGTCCAGGATCCTTCGTGGCAGGTGGGGGCGCCTCCTGCCGTTCCGGATGGTGAGTGAGGCGGTGTTCAGCGCGTCCCGGATGTTGGTGGCGATGCTGTTGGCTGCTGATTCCACTTCTTCTGCTGTGGAGATTGCCATGGTCTGAGGTTTCCCTTCCATGGCATCTGCGTACTTCTCCCAGCAGATTCGGCGTCTCTGGTTGGCTGCTCGTGCTCGCACGGGCCATGCCTCCAGTACTAAAAGCACTGGGCGATGGTCCGACGGGAGGTCCAGCAGGACCTCCTGGTGCATTCTGGCCGTTACATTTTTGTGGACCACGAAGTCGATGATGTCTTCGGAGCCGCGCGCGACATCATAATGTGTCGGCTCTTCGGCTCCCGACACGTCGAAGTTATGGTCCACGGCTGCATGGTAGATGGCTCGGCCCGCTGCTGTCTGCCTTGAAGCGTGCCACGCCTCGTGTTTCGCGTTCCAATCCCCGGCCAGGATGGTCGGGGTGTGGAGGTACAGGAGCTTGCGCAGATCGGCGGAGAGTGCGCTGTGTGGCCCATTTGGCCTGTAGATGGCGTACAGTCTCAGGTCTTGCCCTGCTACTTGTAGGTCGACTCCCAAGGCATAGAGGGAGTCGTAGGGTTCGTAGTCCACCGGTTGGTGTACGATGGACCTCTTTATTATAACTGCTAGGCCCCGGTACGGTGTTCCGTTTGTTTCCGTTTCATCTTTGCGATACACCAAGTATCCGGGGATCTTCAGTGCGACGCCAGCTTGGAGAAATGTCTCGGAAATAAGCATCACGTCCACATCTTGGCTTCTTAGGAAAACGCGCAGCAGCCCAAGCTTGTGTCGCAGGCTCTGCGCGTTCCAGTAAACCACACGCAGCTTATCTAGCTCCTTGCTGGGTGAGGTGTAGGGCGGCCGTGAGCGCTTGTGTCATCGCCGCAAGCTGTGCCAATACTGTGGCGAGGTCTGGCGGGGTTGTGAGCGTGGGCGTGGTGTTGGCGGCAGGTGTTGCTGCGGGCTGGGCTGTAGGAGGGGCGCCGGAGGGCCCCTTCTTCTTCTTTTTTTTTTTGTTCTTTTTCCCACTCGCTTGGTTGGCTGGCTGTGGCCCCATTTCCCCCCTTTGGGCGGGGGGGTTGGCCGGTGCCATCAGTGTTGCTGGCGCCGACTCTTCCACCGTGGGCTGGGGGACCGAAGCTCTTGTGATGGGGCCCTGTCTTCTCGGGGCTGGGGCAGAGAGGGCAGATCTCCCCGCCTTCCAGTTTCGGGCCTCCCTCTTGAAGACTGGGCAGTTGCGGCTGTTGGCTGGGTGGTCTCCTCTGCAGTTTTTGCACGTGGCCTTTTCCTCCCTCGGTCTCGGGCATTGGTTCGCCTTGTGGGGTCCGGCGCACTTGACGCAGGCCGTCTCCCTGTGGCAGCCATGTGAGGAGTGACGGAAGCCTTGGCAGTTGTGGCATTGCGCGGGCCCCTTCTTCCCGCGCCATGCTTCCACCTTCACTCCTCTGATGTGCAGCAGTTCTGTAACCCCGTAGATGCTCTCGTGGTCCCTTGCGGGTCCCGCTAGCTGCACGAAGTAGATGCAGCCAGGGCGGCCCGCCCGGGCGTCTATCTGCTTCGCGTATTCTACGGGGTGGCCTATTTTCTCCAGGGCGCTCTTAAGTTCTTCGGTGGGGGTTCGTGCTGGGAGGCCCCTGACTGCCACCTTCAGTCGTTTTTCCTCCTCCAGGCCGTAGGCGTGGAATATGGGCTTGACAACGTCCGTGGTCTCCCCTCTGGACCTTGCCTCCGCTATTTTGGCTACTGCTTCCTCCTCCAGCTTGCCAAGGTGTTTCCGTATGAGCCGGTACTCGGCCTCAGTTGCCGGCTCGAACTCGATTCCTTGGCCCTTGGCTTTGTTGTGCGGCGTCGCCCCGAGCTGTTCTGTGAGGTCCTCTAGGACCTTCGTCCAGTTCGGCAGGTTTTCCACGACGATTGCCGGGTAGTTGGGTTTTGGATGTTTCCGACTACCCTCCCCGTCGTTGTCGCAAGGCTGCAAGGCGCTATTGCTCTTTTTAGCGCTTATTTCATTTTTTTTTTGGGTGCTGTTGTTTTTATTGTTGTTGTTTATTTTTTTGGTTTCATATATATTTTTTTTTGTTTCTTGCAGCCCTGCAACTGTTGGGGGTGCCGGGCCGGTGGTTCCTTGGCTCAAGGGGAGAGCCGCGGCGTTGGCGTAGCTGGCTGGACCGGGTGCTGAGGCGCGGAGTGAAGTCGACGCTGCCCCTGCCGGTGAGAGGGTGCTGGTGGTGGTGGCAGTGGTGGCGGTGTTGGCGGATGTGGCGGTGTCGGGGCCCTTAGAAGGACCGGGTGTTGGTTGCGGGGAGGCCTTTTGGCGGGCGCCGGGCCGCGGGTCACGGGGTGGCGATATGTTGTGGCAGGTCCTCTTTTCCGACTGCTTGTCCGGAGGGCTTCTGTCTGGTTTCCTTTTGGAGGCGGTGACTAGGTAAGTGACCGCTTGTTCCTCTTGGAACCGGAGGAAGCTGATGTCTTCGGGTAGTAGCTCCACCTTCTCTCCCAAGGCGAATGCCCGCAGCCTGCAGTATGCGGCCAGCCAGTTCTTCAGGAACGAAGAAATGTTGCCGACTCTGGACAGTTGAGCGATCAGGATCCGTTCATGATCCAGCTGCTCGCTTGCCGAGAGTCGGCACGGGTTATCCCTCGGGGGCGAGGGCTGGGGCTGTCCCGGTGGTGCGTTGTCCCATAACTGACCATTACCCCCTCTTTTATACCCATCCTTGGGGCCGCAATTAGTGACCTGTTAAAAGCGTGCTACGGAACTTTTGATTTCAAACGCAAATTTTCCGGAGATCATTATTTTTACGATAACAAACAATACTCCATTTTAAAGGTCATTAATCGCGCTTTCAAATGATAGTAATATTGTTAGGGTGCAACAAATAATATATGAGCTATATTCGTTCAAAACAAAATTTCCGAGATGTGCGATTTTTTTGACGCCGAGTGTATATCTATTTATCGTCATAAAACACAAAAAGAAAATGTAGGTATATCATAGGTGCTTAAATTAAAATTGTAACTATAAATGGGAACGAAAATTAAACGATCAACTGTAAGGAGTTTAGATGGTTAGGTAATTTAGGTATTATATATGAGGACAGATTAACTAGATGTATAAATGTATAAAAATATTTTTAAATTCGTAAATTGTACCTACCGTTTTACGTTTTCTTGAAAGATTATCAGATGGGTTACTTGGGACAAGAAACACCTGGAAATGACATACTTAAATTAATATGTATTAACAGATAACATCAGAAATCCTTTAAAAGGTACTTTACTTTTAAAACATAATAAAATTATTTAGCAAAGCTAACTTACCTTGTCAAGCGCAGGATGGAGTTTTAAAGTTGGACAGGCATTGGATGACAATATAGATCTTGAATTTGTTTTTACAAAACAGTCATTTTGGAAGTGGTCGGAACAAATTGTGTCGTGTTTTTGCGGAAACCAGTTCAACTTTCCAGTCGCCGTTATCCAGCGTTCTCTGACACATGGTTCTATAGGAAATCTAAAAATTAAGTAAGAATTTCTTAAACTATATGTTTTTGTATAGTTGCTTCATTGTCTGCACTCTAGATAAATATTATATTATTGCTAAATATAAATAAATAAATGTTTGGGGGACAGTCTCATACAAATCAACCTAGCTCCGAACTAAGCAAAGCTTGTACTATGGGTGCTAGGCGACGATATATATATGTACTTAAATAGAGAAATAAACATAATTATACTTACTTATACATAGGAAACGTCCGTAATTCGGGAACAAATTTTGAATTTCTACTAACACCGTTTAGTTGTAAGAGGTTACATAGACTATCGATAACAAATTCAGCGTCGTGTCTTTTCACTATGTCTCTCGCCCATACTAATTTTATATTGAATTTAATATAACTTTTTTTACTTACCTGTGATAGGAAACGTTTGAATTTTGTTTATTAACGTACGTAGACTGGTTCCTGCACCAGATTACAGAGCAATGTGGCATTCTTGGTATATTTTTATAGTTTATATACCCATGACGTCCCGAGAGGTACTGACAGCACATATGCGTAAAACGCATATGCGCGGCACGGGTTTTGTCTGTCACGCCGTCTCTCTATAGGCGCCCTAAGAGTTCCAACCTCCTTGGTCGGCTCACTGACTGCCTCGTTCGAATCATTTTGTTTACAGTATTAATGTTGAGAATTTATTTCACTTTTTGTTATAAGTGGGTAGGGTGACGTTAGACAAAACTGTCCTTTAATATTGAGGGTGGGTTGTTATAAATCGCGTCGAATGAAGTTGCTCACATAATTGTGATCGAACTTCACTTGGTAAGTTCGTTTGATCATCAATTATATTTCACATCTTCATTCTTTGCGATTTAAGGTTTACATATTGTAGGATGTTCAGAGCACAAATGTGAAATAAATCTCAAACGCAGAGACGAAACGTAAAATAAACAGTAAAGGTACTCTCAGAACAGCAAATCTTTTATTAGGTAAGTTTAAAATAAACTAAAGAGTTTTAATTCTTATTTTGATTTAGGTATTTAACATTATGCTAATCATGGTTATTATAAAATTTATGAATTATTTTTATTTTACAGGTTTTTTGACGATGACGACAAATATCTTAGCAAATTGATAGCAATCATCTACAATTTCATTATTATGACACTAGGCAAAAATAAAAGAAAAAATCGCTTCAACTGGCAATTTTGCGTATGATGTCTACACTGACAACGAACTTGTTGGCTATACCAACATAGAAGTGGCAGAATGCCTAGTGCTATACTGTGCAGTGAATATAATATGTGTTGATACCACTATTGTGAAATCCAGCGACTCAATATTTGCGACGAGTCTTTGGCATATGTTTTTTTTTTTTTTTTTTGTAACTGATAAATAAAGTGTCTATGTTGAAACCGCAAAGTGAATGAGTTATTATTTTAGTACGTCTGTATACATTGAGATGACAAAGTTCTGGTTTCACGTCAAAAAATGGAAGTTAATATCGGTTGTGTACAATTCCGCCGAGAATTTTTATTATAAATTTCGGAAGTAGTTGTACTTCTGTGTGTGTCAATATTTTGTATTCGGATCAATATAAAGATTTGTACGCAGTGTGCGGTAGCCAGGGCCAATAAAATAAGTGTTTCTAGATCTTCATTAGGCCATTTACGTGTCAAAAAATTTTGCATCTCGCTAGAATGTGTTTTTTCCAATAATGACAGCGCATATCTATAATTATTAATAGTTCCATATTTGAATCAAATATTTGGATGAAGTTGTATGGATTCTGAAACCAATAACTTTTCAAAGAATGGAAGCCAGGGTTGTGTTGGCCAATGCATTTTTAAAATGAAGTCTGTTAATTAAAGCGAATGAAGGAAATGCATAAAAAGTTTTAAGTTTCTGCTGGAAAAGCGTTACTTTATTATTATATTTTTATTGTAAAAGCGTATTTGAGGCAATATTGTTTTTAATCGGCTTGCAAATAAATCTACTTCCGGTTCAACAAGTATTTGTTTTATTTGTTTATAGGCATAATTTCCTAACTCCCATCCAGTCGTTAAATTATCTACGAGATAATTGATCAGCGTGTATATTTTTCTTAGTGTTTATGTATGAAGCAAAAAACATAATTTCACAATTGTATATATTGTGGGCAAAAACATTTTTAAGCCAAAAACGCTACTTTTAATTTCAAATTATTAATGTGACATCTTAGTTCCGTATCTTTCCAATAACAGTGTGCTTCTTTACCAACGTTGAAAGCTCCCCAGCCAGTAGTGGAAGCATTAGAAAATAATTATTATTGCTTGAATCTGATTTTAACCTGAAGGGATTAAATTTTAGTTATGTCCACCACATTTGCAGAGGTACGATGACTAATTAATTTTGCGATATTCCGTAATTTATACTTTATTAACTTCTGACGACGGGACGGTAGTCTTAATTGCATATAATATGTTTCGAATTGAATATAAATAACAAGATATAAATAACTCTTTGCATCCAAGGTATTCATAAACTAGTTTTAGAATCCTTGTAAATATGTACGGTGATCATGATTAAACCATCGCTAAACAATTAAATTCATATAAAATATCCAACATAAATTGGATATAATATTTTCGGTGTGGTTCGTAAATGGGTATTAAATAATACGCATCTTATAAGTCTATTGGAGACACATGTAACAATTATTTTTTATTAATTTTGAAGCTGTGTGGTAATCGTCCATTTGAAAATGTGGTGGTTTTTACAAATGTATTCATACATTTTAAATTTAATATATCAATATTATTAACAGTAAGGGTACAATGTCACGTCATCTGTTAGCATATTTTAGTAAGTATTAAATACGTGTAACAGAAGATCCAGCAAGGAATTTGTTGGTGTGATGGCGTTGATTTAACACTTTGAGCGCGGGGAACTCTCGAGGGGAGTTCTCTGTGGGAGGTCAATTTTTGCTAAAAAGCGGAAAAAATCACGGGATCGGCTATGAGCGTAGCGCGTAGCACTCGTCCGCAATGAAACTGTTAACAGTTTATTAATAGACATTTTGTAATCAAGTTTTTCTTGTTCATATTTAGATTATTAGGTAGAAATAGGAGGTGATAATGATAAAATAGATATCTCTTGACCCTCCATGATAAAATAACGGGATCACTAGTTGACCAGGACCCTGATTTCTGACCAGGAGCGAGAGGAGTGCAGCAGACGGCCAGTGTATTGTACCTCGTGTGTTATTGTTTCTGCTCGTATATGCGAGGCGTGCGCACGCGCTCGCGGCCCCTGCAGTAGCAGGCGCTGTAGCCGGCGGCGGGCGACGGCGCCGGCGCGGGCAGCGCTGCGGCACGATGGCGCCCTGCATCCGGCGAGGGATATGTCGTGTTCCGATGCAGAGTGTTGTAGTTTACATGACCTCTCTGACGGCGGTGTCTATTCTTCATGATGAAATTTTCTTTATTAAATAAATTATACAGTTAATGTGTATCTTTCTTTTAAATGTATTAACGGTCTACGCTTTAGCTTATTAGTCTCGCTCTGCATTATTTACAGTAACTTATCCTTTAAATTTGCATTTATTGCAGAAATGCCAAAATTACTTCTCGTTTTTGTCTGTGTAAAATGAGAATCGCATAGAACACGACATGCGTCGCTTATAGGTTTTAGAAGGGGTATGACTAGAAGGTGGCAATTGGCCATATATGACCTTCTTCAGCTAGTTTGTCCAGTCAATTGACGATTTCCTCGTCCAATTTTATTTCCTCGAGCGAGAACAGTGTGTATTCAGTGGGTACATTCTGGTGCCGATGACCGGTTGACGTGTCAGGTTGAAAAGATGTCGTGCGTACAGAATCTGGGCTGGGCTGTGCTGATGGTGCTCGTGTGATGATCCCAAAATAGAGATGGAGATACAGGCGTACATAGCTAAATTGTTAGCTAGTTTGGCGTAACAGTACCTTTGTATGGTTACCCTTTAAACGTGACAGTAACAGCCCCATTTGGCACTACGCATACGATTAAGTTTTCCTTTTGTTTCTATTTTTAGCATCAAATAGACATTTTTCATTTCATTTCATCAGCGTTGTAGAAACTGGACCTTGCTGAAATTCAGCGGTAGCTACATATTCGGACAGTATCTGCCCGATTTGGCAGTAACGCATCAGTGTTGCAGAAACTCTGCGTTGCCGAAACTGGGCCTTGCGTTGTAGAAAACTGCGTTGTAGAAATTCAGCGTCAGCTATTGTTAGCTAGCTTGGTGTAACAGTATCTTTGTATGGTTACTGGTTTAGTCTTAAAACATGAGTAGCATGACAGTATCTGCCCGGTTTGGCAGTAACGTATCAGCGTTGCAGAAAACTCTGCGTTGCAGAAACTCGGCCTTGCGTTGTAGAAATTCAGCATCAGCTATTGTTAGCTAGCTTGGCGTCGACGTTGTTAGAAACTCGACGTTGAAGAAAACTCGGTGGCGTTGCATATATTCGGCGTTAGCTATTATTAGCTAGCTTGGCGTAACAGTACCTTTGGGCTACTTGTTACCCTTTATGCATGACAGTATCTGCCCTGTTAGCAGTAACGTATCAGCGTTGTAAATATTCTGCGTTGCAGAAACTCGGCGTTGCAGAAACTCGACGTTGAAGAAAACTCGACGTTGAAGAAAACTCGGCGTTGAAGAAAACTCGGCGTTGCATATATTCGGCGTTAGCTATTGTTAGCTAGCTTGGCGTAACAGTACCTTTGGGCTACTTGTTACCCTTTAAGCATGACAGTATCTGCCCTGTTAGCAGTAACGTATCAGCGTTGTAAATATTCTGCGTTGCAGAAAACTCGACGTTGAAGACTTTAAGCATGACAGTATCTGCCCTGTTAGCAGTAACGTATCAGCATTGTAAATATTCTGCGTTGCAGAAAACTCGACGTTGAAGACTTTAAGCATGACAGTATCTGCCCTGTTAGCAGTAACGTATCAGCATTGTAAATATTCTGCGTTGCAGAAAACTCGACGTTGGAGACTTTAAGCATGACAGTATCTGCCCTGTTAGCAGTAACGTATCAGCATTGTAAATATTCTGCGTTGCAGAAAACTCGACGTTGAAGACTTTAAGCATGACAGTATCTGCCCTGTTAGCAGTAACGTATCAGCATTGTAAATATTCTGCGTTGCAGAAAACTCGACGTTGAAGACTTTAAGCATGACAGTATCTGCCCTGTTAGCAGTAACGTATCAGCATTGTAAATATTCTGCGTTGCAGAAAACTCGACGTTGGAGACTTTAAGCATGACAGTATCTGCCCTGTTAGCAGTAACGTATCAGCGTTGCAGAAACTCTGCGTTGTAAAAACTCGGCGTTGAAGATAACTCGGCGTTGAAGATAACTCGGCGTTGAAGAAAATTCGGCGTGTTGCTTGACGTGCGAAGGCTTGAGCACGGAAACGTTGAATGATTCGAACGAGGCAGTCAGTGAGCCGACTATGGAACCCCGATAGAGGGGGTGAAAGATAGTGGGAATGTTTTTAGTGTTGCTAACATAAAAAAAAAAAAACCTTTAAACACCGTGCAAGGCTGATGCGTGGGGCGCTACTACAATATGTAAACCTTAAATCGCAAAGAATGAAGTTGTGAAATATAATAATCGTGAGATAGATGTATGCAGTGACAAGTCTGCACTGTTTTCGTGAATTGTCAAATCAGTTAATTATACAACTTACGATTCTATGCCAGTCAGACAAGGTTAATTTTTGCTGTCTGAATACATATTTATGAATCAAACAGCGTATATAAATATTTGACAAATTGGTGTGGTTACATGTAAACGGAAACCATTCATGTATACTTATTTTTGACTACGAGGTGAATACATTTAAATGGAATTTATTTAAGTATGAAACTTTGTGAAGCATTTTGTGATTACATAATACTGAAATAGTTTAATGGATACATTTTTTGGTCTCAGTAATAGATACATATTTTTGATACAATGTATGACTACATATCTATGCAACCTTGTTTTTGTATACATATTTTTAGACGTGACTGTACATACGTTTTAAATATTATTAGATGTCATATACCAAAGAACAAATACCGACGTTTACCAACGCCGGAGGTGATACCTACTACACTCCGCATCAGCCGCAAAAGCCGAGGACGTGGATTCGAATCCCACCTCCGGCGTTGATACATTTCGGTATCTTTCAAATTTCCTATCAACTGCAGTAGATTTGATAACTTTGAAACCTAGCTTCTTCCCTACCTACGTATCAATCTCATAGTGTTTTACAGGTGTAGTGAGAAATTACTTGCCTTCGGAAACGTTCGTAAACACATGCTGTTTCAGGCAGTGTCACCGAGTCTGACTGAAGTAGCATGACAGCTATTACTGTCAGTCTCAGTGAGATAGACTGAAACAGCATGACGTTGACGAACGTTTCCGAAGGCAAGTCATTTCTCACTACATCCGCACACAAAAGAAACCCGTATTTACTAACCACATACTTTACTTAAAAAACCCAACACTTGAAAGAACACTCTGCACTGATAGGAAGTGTCAACACTGCTCCCCAAGGCACTCTACTGCATCCGAACAACGTAGGTTAACGCTATCCATACAAAATATCCATCTATCTATATACTGACAATCAAAAAACAACCCCATACCGTTGAATTCCAGTCCAAATTTGAATAACCAGCTGGGAAGAGTTACGAGGTTTACAAAATTATGGTGAACCTTTTTTATCAGCTTAAGCATGTATCTTATTTTATATGGACAATAGAAATCCAACTTGATCTATTTTAGCTAGAGTTGAAATTTGAAATGCATGCGGCACGTACTTATGACGTTGCGAAAATTAATATGTGACGTCTTATCCGGAGCTTGCATTCAAAACAAACTTACTACATTTTCTTTAAGTTCAAACTTGAATAGCAAACTGTACTTCTTACGAGTTTTCGAAAGTAACACAGTTAACGTATCTCGTATATTAGGTTCTAAATTGAACTTTAATGCTTAAGTAATAAGGTGTGGGGTGTGCTGGGGATAAGTGGCCACGCTAAGACGGTGCGCTCAAAGACATGCATTTTGCAGAAGTGGGTATTGTAGCGTGAGAGGCGGTCTTTGTTTTGCGTATGTCGTTGAATATTTAATATAACCGAGGCACAGATCACCGCAACAAAATGGGGCAGATGAGACAACTGGGACCATCTTCGTAGAATGTTATCCAGACATTCTTGCGAGAAGAAATTTACTATATATTTTTCTAACTTTGTAGATATTTAGATGTTTGCCGGTTACTTGCAACTGAATGACTTTGGCCAGTCAAGAACGTTATCCAAACTCGACTATATAATATAGGTATTTGTTTCGATTTAACAAATAAGAGCAAAATAGAAGAGGAATCGACATAATTCAAAGAAGCCCAGAATTGGAACAAATGACGTTTCTCAAGGAGCCTTTGCTCAAAAATTGGCGATACATGTTTGAAATTATGATTCATCCAGAGGGAAGCATCATATCTTCTATTTAAAGAAATCTCACTGACAGTAACAATATCCTTACTTTAATATTGCAAATGCAAAAGTTACTCTGTCTGCCTGTGTTACCTCGTTACGTTATAAAACCACTGGACCGATTTGTTGTGGTATGACACCCGAGAAAGGACAAAATTTGTCTGTAGGTATATTGTATCGTAGGCACCTAGTAGCCGAGTACGTATCAGACATGACAATCAAATAACGAATCTGTACCGAATAGGTTCCCTGATGGTAATGAGTAGGTCTGTCTGAGTAGCCGTACCATGAATTGGTTAACGATACTTGAAATTCATGGTACGGCTACAGCTAGTAAAATTACATGTACAGTCAGACCTACTCATTACCATCAGGGAACCTATTTGTTATCTTTGTCTCCTATGCCATAAAAAAGGTAACTTATGTATTATATCAGCCTCCGTAGCCTAGTTGGTAGTGACCCTGCCTACGAAGTTGGAGAGGGTCGAATACCGGCGAAGGCATTATTTTGTGTATTTATTTTTCACAAATATTTGTTCCTTGGTCATGGCTGCCTATGTATTTAAGTATCTATATGAAGGGTCCACGGAAAAAACATGTTCGGTGCAAATTCGCACCTTATTCGGTTTAAAGTACGATGGTTTTTCCTTCTGTAATTTGAATTGACTAGACATGTTCTTTCCGTGGACCATCTATTATATGTATCGTCGCTTGGTTGGTACCCAGTTACCTACCCACATCACAAGCAAGACATTTATTTATTTATACACCTACTCTCATGTTGTGTACACGTTGAAAAGAGATGGAAGCAACTTGAATGGATGTTGTTTTTAAAGAACAGAACCGTGAATTGGACATTATCTCTTTCGAAAGTTGTTTTAACTTTAAAATGCTGTTCAAGTTTGTCCATTTCGGGTTCTCGGTTAAATTTAAAAATGAATGAAGTTTACTTTTTTTTGAGTTTTGAGGATCTTCTTGGCGGTTAATTGATACTTATTTTAACAAGATATATCGGAGCTTTGATCGAATCGCTAAACTTAAGTGGCATAGGGAGGGGCACCGTGCACGTAGCCCATAGCCGTTGGGGTGGAAAGGTTTTCGAGTGGCGACCAGCTACCAAAAGGCGCACCGTGATTAGGCCCCTCACAAGGTAGACTGATGACCTGGTGAAGGTCGCTGGAATCCTCTGGATGTAGGTGGCGCAGGACCGGTCATTGTGGCAGTCTTTGGAGGAGGCTTAAAGAGTTACTGTGACGCTTGCACGTAAAACCGTTAGACCGAAAACCCTAACTAGTCGGTACATCTCTAATGAATACCGATTATCATTTTTTCAACGCCCCTCGTAACATTGACAGCCATAGAAAACTCATGGTAATACCCTTACCGTATCAGCATCGGATTGCGGCGTACCCGATCGTGTAATAGGAAGTTATACCTGAAACAATCCGAATAAAGTCATCACAATGTCGGGATAAGTAGAAATCGATAAATAAGGGAAAACTTGATGTTCGGATGTGAATGTTTTATGGTGGCGGTTCTTATTTTCCAAGAAAAATCATCAAAAAATGCAATCCATGAATAATAGTACATTGTGCATCAAGGGAGGTAAGTACGGAATTACTAAGGAGAGTGTTAGAAGCCCGACGCCGTAGGCGGAAGGCTTTTAATGACTCGATTTAGTATTCCACTTACCGACCGTGATGCATACAATGTTTTTCATCACACTTGCGGAAAGAAGTTGTACCTACATTGCTCTTAAAATCTTAAAAAAAATCATGTAATCCATGATTACACTGGTGAAATCCATGCCTACACACGCGGTAGGTATATTGGTCTTGATATTACAGGTGTAAACAATAAATTGTATCCCTTTCTTTTACTACCATTATAAAAGGGCTAGAATTGCACCGCCGCATCGCCCGCGGGCGACATAACACTCGCATTAGAGATAAATGTCGCACCTATACTTTATACGACATTATAATCCAAGAGGTAGTCTTCAAATTTTGATTGTATTATTTTTCTTTCTGTGTAAGTGAAACTGATTAAATTACATCACAGTGCCTATATTGATATCATAATAAATGATTTGGTGACATTATTTAGGAAGAAATCAAAAATAAATAAAGATTATTAAAACTGAATGTATTAATGAATTTTGAATGACATTTACGATGAACCCAAAAGACGCTACAAACGCTGTACCTATAAAAAATTTAGAAAAAAATTATGGAAGCAGTGTTTTTTTTTTTCCTGGGCGTGGGCAGGAAAAATTCAACTATAATAATCAATAACATATTCAAGTTTTAGATTTCAACTTGAATAATAAGGTCAAATGAACTACCTCGGGTCCTACAGCAGACAATTCAGGCCTACTACCGCGGACATCGAAATTCGTAACGAGGTTATCTTTGTCACTCCAACGAAGTCGTCATTAGTGTGACGGATACAAATCCTCAAAATTTGCGGATTTAAAAGTTCGCGGTAGGGTTACAGAAGCGATATTTGAAGTTTAAAAACTTTCTGATGTAACATTGCAAAAAGGAGCAAAATGCACCATCACATCGCCCGCAGCCAACATCGTACTTGTATTAGAGATAAATGTCGCACACCTACACTTTATACGTCGTATAGTTCAAGAGCTAGTTTTCAAATGAATAAGTATTTTGCTTCTAATCGCAATACGTACCATCGTATATGTGATAATTGCATTTATCTTCCAAAACGGGTAAGATTTCAAATTTGATATCGTTATGTTATTAATTCCTTGGATACTGGTGGCGCAGGTATTGGCAGCGATTAGCAATCTTTGGGGGAGGCCTATATCCAGCAGTGGACGTCTTTAGGCTGATGTGATAATGATGATGTTAATTCGATATTTACAGCAATGCAGTTCGCTGGCATCAATAAGATTTCCTTCGAATAATTCATATAAGCTTTATTAATATTGGTAATATGTAAAAAAACAGAAAGCTGACTTGATGCTAATAAAGCATATTTACCAATCAACCTATAATGCCAATAAGTATTCTATATTAATCTGTATCCATTTTCATTGCCTTCTATGATGCTAGTTCGTTCTAAGAAATCCATATAGCTATAATTAATGGACACTTGGACAAGCAGAACTGGTTATGTAAATGTGACATCAGGGTTCGATAAGTATGGTAAATACTTAAGATGCTAATATTTTATGGGCAGACCGGTTATATCGACTTGCTTTTTACCTATTGTTAAGAAAAGATGGTGTATTTATAACTCGAGTGTAGGAATGATGAGAATTTTTACATCGATTAGGTAGTTAATATCGTCATCATCAATAATCAGCGTATTAGCGTAGGCTTCTCGCTGGTCGCAGACGCTGCGTGGTGACGGCAGTAAGATTACGTATGGGTCAAAATTTTTTTCGTTGTCTTGTTTCATACCACTCTGTCACGCTTTTAGTTGCTGTTCCGGCTCAGTATATAAAAAAAACCGGTGTATTTCTTTTTCACGCTAAATTTGAATCCATACATCAAAAATTGAAAACAAAACATCATCTCATACAAAAATCACAACTGTGTCACGTTTTTAGGGACACAAAATAAGACTACGAAAATAATTTTGACCCGTATACTGGATATAAGTGAGTCGACCAAAAAAGTATCAATTTTTTGCTAAAATAAACCAACTATCTCTTAGCACCCTTCGAAGCCACGCGAGCTTCTGCTGTGGCAGCCAATTATTTTTATCTGCCATAGCGAAACCAGCTTAGCTGCGTATCAGGAAATATTATAGGTCACTGCCCCGATATTTCTATTACGATGGCTTTTTATTAAAAATGTATTACAATCTGTGATTCCCAGGTCTCTTTGACGACATTTTTTCGATGAAAATAAGTGATATCAACTATTGAAATCCTACTAGTGCTAATTATGTGCCGGGCCTAGCATTCCTAGCAATGTACAAGTTGCAGAACATTCTCAAAATTGCGGGAATATACTCGGGAATTTCCGAGAATTTTCATGAGAATTTAAGAGTAAGTTCGCATTGAGAATTTTTCCATGAGTGTGTCTTAACTCTGACTGTTATGGAGTTATAAAATAAATAAGTTTAATGACTGAACAAAGTGTATTGCAACCTTTATTACCAGAGTCCGGAATTCTGGTTTTTGAATTTTTGAGCTGTCATAGGGACTTCTCGTTTATCGACTACCGATTATACATATGTATATCGATAAATACAGAATACAGTGTAAAATAAATATGATTACAAGTAAAAGTTAACAATAGATGGTCTTATCGCTCGTGAGCGATCTCGTTTAGATAACTTTTGAGTGGCTGAAAATGTTAAATAGAGATTTGCAACAGGATATCATAAGGCTCAATAGCAATTCTCGTAGCAATTTTTTCCGAAAAATGTTTAATAGCCATAAGAAATTCACAAATATTAATAAGGATTAATAAAATATGTATTTTAATTTCTATTTATAATTTCCAAAAAGTTGGTATCCAAAGGTTATCTAAAAGAGATCGCTCATTAGCGATAAGACCGGCTGCGGTTACTTCTATTTGTAATCATAATTATTTAATATTGTATTCTGATTTATCGATATACTTATGTATAATCGGTAGTCGATAAACGAGAAGTCCCTATAACAGCTCAAAAATGCTACCAGAATTCCGGAGTCTGTTTATTACACGCTAATTTTACTTATTTTGACACGTGCCGTCAGTCATCTGAGATCTTATTCTTAGGGTTCTCTCACACTTGCCATTTCAATAACTATGTATTAAAAAGAAAAAAAAAATTACGTAATTAGAAAAAAGCCGAGGTACCAGGCAACTTCTATTAACCCAAGTAACCTGTCCAATTTAATGAAATATTAAAAAAAAACCCTGTAGAATAATTAAATAGTGTCCTGCCCAATTCGAGAAACTCATACATTACACAAAGCATAAACATGTACATTGTACACAAGTCCTTGGCCTCGAAAGAGCATATATTTTTTTACAATTGAAACAAAAGCCTTTGTTTGTTTGTCATTGTCAATCAATCGTCATCGGTTAATCACAATCAGCGGATCGCGATTGAAGGCAATCATCGCGTTATTTAATCTGCAATGATTACATCGCATTGTTACGTTTGTTACGTTGTATTGTTTTTAGGAAAAACATATAGTGATCATAAGTGTGGGTAAGTCCGGCATATTTTATTTAGAAGGAAAGTCCGTCTTATGCGTCTTATATACTGTTCAAGTAGGGTCGGAAGTTGGTAGACGGACTTTCCTGATGACGGTCTTACCCGCATTGACCTTAATAGTTTTATTAAAGCACATAAGTAAAATAAATTTAGGAGCAACATTACAATAAAAATCAAAATGAAAAAATATGTTTTTAAGATAAGTTGCATAAACACGGACTTAATAAGTTCCTTGCAAGTTTTTATCTAAACATGCAATACAAATTCGGATATCGGTGGACCTCGCACTTCTAGGCAAGCCTGTGTCGCCGAGGCCAGAGCTCAGCGTGTTACAGATAAAGTGAAGTCCGATTTTACATTGACAGTACAGTATTGACAATGAATTATCTAACAAAATGTATGTAATGATATAAATCAAATAAATACAAGGAAAAAAAATAATCTAGGTTACGAAAATATCTGAAAAGTTTTTAAACATACACACACAATGAGAACAAATTATAATTAAAATTAAGGTACATTTTCTGAATTCAGTGAAAGCAGGTTAGCTCCAGCTAGCGATTTACTTCAGTAACTCCTCAGTTTTGTCGTATGATAAGCCGGACAATGTAAGTAGCTAACTAGGTAATCTTTTATAATATTTTCCTACTTGCGAAACGTCTGGTTGGACCAAAAGACCGAAGAGCTGGCGACTTCCACGCACAATGTATCAGCATTGCGATACAGCGAGGAAATGCCGGTATAATTCCGCAAGGGCTAATCTAAGACATAGCTTAGTTAGACTTATTGTATAAGTATTCTGGCTATTTTTTCCGCAACTCGATATTGAATGTGCCTATTTTGCATGGTCCCAACGCTGGCCCAGTACTTGTTGGGGACTTCACATACACCCTTGAATTTCTTCGCAGGTTTCCTCACGATGTTTTCCTTCACCGCAAAGCACTTAGACTTAATTTATGTATATAAATTGTACGATTCTCAAAATATCTGAAATGTTTATTTTCACCACATGAGTAGAATAAAATAATAAACCAAGTCACAAAATTAAAACGGAATCAGCTTTCCATTTCCCAATTGCGAAACCACTTTGTTCAATTAAATATACATTTACTTTTAAATTAAGTTAAATCACAATCCGTACGTTAATGAACTTGCCATATATTAATCAAGTGCCAATCAGGGAGCCGGGTAACCCATCCGGATGTCGAAGCTATTGTCACACTAGAGCATCGGGTAGTTTAAATCAGCAAAATGTTTAACGCTTATTCAATCAATGTGATGAAATCAATTCAATCAATGTGAAGTTTTCAATCGGTACATAAACAAAACGATTCTCTGATTCAGCCTTCTTAGTTAACACAAAATTACCTAGCGCTTAATCGTCTCTATCGCACTTATAAGAAAGAATGACAAAGACGGAAAACTAAAATACGCTACTGAGCGATAGCCATTGCCAACTTGGCTAGGCACCCTGGCTGGCTGGCTGGCTGTTAAGTCCTTTTCTTATGAACAAGGGTCATGATTTTTGACGGACTTGTCATCGAAAAGTGTCACCGACACGTAGGATGTAAATAGGTAGGTAATTAATTGTAATTGTCAGGATGTCACTAAGAGCGAGATTTCAATGAAATCATATGTCAATTGTTAGGTTTAATTTATCAGTTGTTATTACTGATACATTGCGTGCCGAATTAATTTGTATGAAAAATTTTTTTTTGAATACTTTTAACTAAATACGTATGCTAATTTCAGTTCATTAAGACTTGTACTTTCACCCCTTAAAAGCAATGTCGTTATCAAAGACACACACTGTATGTTTGTTCGTCTGCATGTAGGCTGAATACGCTGGACATTATAGTAGCAAATGAAATAGGGTTGCCCTTTGCAAAGTTCAAAGATGGAATTGGCCGAGGAATATACAAGAAAAAAAATGCAGGGGACGCAAAGTCTTACGCGACAAGGATAATTATCATAGGTTGTTACGCATCTTTTTTACATTAAAACACCTTTTTTTAATTTAGTACGTTGACTAGATAGAAGTAAACTTTACGAAGATCTCTGACTGACATGTACAGTCGAGGTTATAGGAAGCTTTTCAACTGAATGCACAAATAGGTTCGGCGCTGCAATCGGTTGAGGGCGACGGCTGTAATTGAAAATCTTCTTCATGCAACGAAAAGGACTCAAGTGTACTTGAATCTGTTTTCACTTACGCCGTTTTAGTAACTGAGAAAGGATGCGCTGAGTTAGATCAGGTACAAAGGGACATTCAATTAATAGAAACTGTCTATCGACTCTAGCTGGGTACGGTAACGTTTTTGTAAGGATTAGTTCATTCACGAAAAAGGTCGCTTATTGTCATTATCTATAGTACGGTATTCCTAAAATGTTGGATGTATACTATGCTCAACCAACTTGCCAAAAGAAAAAAGCGAAATTTTTTTTAGACGTAGCGTAGGCGGGAAGTGTTGGTTGTTAAAAAAGTTGTAAAAAAATGAATTTGCCGCCTTTTTCTACTAATAAGCTAATTGGACAGAGTATAGTAATCATCCATACCGATATTACCATAATGGAGGATAACTCATAATGCGTTGTGAAAGTTTGAATTTGATATTTTTATCGTATTTTTACGCCCATATTTTGAGTATTACATATTATTAGTTAAAACTTACCTATGTACAGGTAAATTCACTAAAGCTGGCACGAATGGAATGAATGAATTGCGTGGATGCGGTCGTCCTACTACCAACCTGTATCTACTGTCATTAAGACGTCCACACATAGATACTTTCTGTCACTTAATCGATAGTTACATTCGTGCCAGCTTTCGTGAATTTACCTGTACCTATTTCTATACTGTCTAGAATCTAGACTAGTGATGTGTCGTTGTCGGTAACTTAACGAAAACTGTACGGGGAATATTCCCAAAGGATAATTTTGCCTATTAGTAGCATACGGAATTTATCGGGAACGACCTATCTCTAAATTCTAGACTAAACGGCTAAGATTTTGTTTACGGTGTATTTTTCTTTTGTTAAGTTGTATTAATAATAATTTGATTAAGTTTTATAAAATATTCGAATTAAAACTCTGCTCTATTAGTCCGTCAATTTGACATGCCAACATTATTAGATAAAGTTGTCTACTTGTGCACTCTCGCGTTGATCGAAATTCGGCAATTTGCATATGCACACTCCCTGCGAAATTGAGAAAGTCAAACCATGACACATCAATCCGAAAGGGCACAAGTGACTATAGAAAGCGTTTAGATATACGACGTTTTGTAGGCTGACTCGCTGAAACTGGAGTATGTTTGTTTGTGAGTTTTGCTGCAAATATTTAATTAACTGTCATATAAAGTTTATATATTTGTTATTGTGCTTTTTTTCTTGGATATCTATTATTTTTTCACTGCACAACATAAACATATTTTAAATACACCGAAATACAGGACCAACTTACTTTTATGCTTTGCAGAATATTTATACTGGAAGGGTAAAAAACTTTATTTTTATTGTTGCGGTTTTATGTGGTTTTTCGCAGCATTTTGGTACGAGTAGGTATAAGATATCGTCGGCTGACAATCAAAACTCACTATAAAAACTGTCACTACTCTCAGCAACGTCTTATGTCGATACAGAATCAGAACAGAGATACGAGCTTTGTATCAAGTGGGTATTTGTTACTTAGTTTTGCTTGTCAACCGACGATATACATAATGTCAGCTATGTCTTATTCATCACAAGTACATAATAATAGACATGATGACTGGTAAGTCAAATAAACATCTTTTTTCGAACTATCAAAACTATCGCCACTAGGAAGTCTTAAATAAAATACACAAAAGTGACATCACGTTTATATACTTTGACAAATAACCTACTCTTTTAAGTTCTTTCCATTTTTTATTAATTGCTGTAATCTACATTTCAGAGTAATGATTTTTCGTGTATAATGTCGTGCAAAATGTGAAATAATGTATTCAAACTACAGGCATCATCCATTGAGAGACGAAAAACAACACTGAAAGTTCCTACAATAAAAATATACGTTAATACGCTCGCTTTTCATCTAACCCTACCTACGCGACCTGCAGAATAATCTTAGCGTCTAATCACGTGTGAAAAATACGAACCTCCATTTTCCCCATTCATATTTCATCTTCGTCCCTTGGGACAGAGTTTGAAATGGCTTGGCAGAGCAAGTCCAGCAGAGCAGTTGAATTTAATGGGTCTCCTGAGAGCATCCATCTAGGAGAAAATAATATTTAAATGCACGTATTGCATTTCTGTGGCCGTAGCTGTTAGGGAAATGGTTTGGGTTAAGTATTTGATATTTACATTTGTTGGTACTTAGTTACTTAGCATTGTTTTATAAATTGCCACTTTCAATTTATAATATTGTTACGGGTTGGCAAGAACTGCTTAGCAACGGATATAACAATATCGCTTTTTAGCGGTAAGACCGCTTGTCTACCATCTAGTTATTACATTATAATCCATCTACTTGACTCACTAAGTAACATTTTTTTTTGTTAAACTATCGTATGACATATAACTAAACGTGTTGAATTATTATTTTGCTGGTGACTGTGACTGTGACTTCTTATACACACACACACAGACTATTTTCACGATAAAATCTATCCTATAATGTCCTTTTCCGGGTGTCAAACTATACCATATAAATTTTCAATAAAATCGGTCCGGTTTTAGCGTTACATACAGACAGAGAGAATTGCTTTCACATTTACCTACATTATATCATGAGTATGGATGAATGAAGTAGGATTCCAAATCACTTAATACAAACTAAGTACGTCTGTGACTCTCCTACAACATCATCACAGAATCTTCAAACGAAATAATCTCAGTTCCTAAAGCACCCCAACCAAAAAGCAAACCACAAACTAAACTCCTAATCCTAAACCAAAATAAACTCCCACAAACACCTTTGAACTAAAAGGTTTAAGTAAACCAATCCAAAACTAAGAGGCGATTAAGATTAAAACCGCATCAAGTGACGCAGGTGCGAGTTACTCGCCCAGTAACTAACTAACTAAACTACTGAACTAAACTCACGGCTTGACCTTAATGTTGTTTCCAACTAAATTTAGTTTGGCCTGAGTTGCTTTTTGTTGGGCCTGCCGGACGATGCGGTGTGGTTTTGTTGAAGTCAAGTTTATATTTTTTTAATGCGTAAAGGGACAACGAACAGCCTTTATCTATGTTTGGGCAATAACATTAAGTATAAATTTATGTAACTTTAATGAAAGTCACCATTTATTGACTTATGTTCATTACACTCTTGCGTGGAATTGTCCGTAACATCAATAACCAATTATTTTATGTGTTTTCATATTAATTAGTAGGGTTACAGCAATCGCCGAATAAATATATCCGTCCGATAAAATTATCACTATCTCTTCCCCAGGCATATAAATGCTAACATTTTCCTGACAGATAGATTTTATTCTGGGTTGGTGAAACATGCCCTTAAATAATATAAAAAAGAAGAATTGGTAACTGACGTTTCATGGATTTACCGGTTAGCTGTTTAAATCTGAAATGATTTATAAAAAAATGCTAGCAGTCAAAATTGTTTAAATTCTTGTCATCACCATCATATCAGCCGAAAGACGTCCATTGCTGAACATAGGCCTCCGCCAAAGATTGCCACAATGACTGGCCCTGTGTCACCCGCATCCAGCGGACTCCTGCGACCTTCACCAGGTCATCAGTCATTATTGTATTTAAAATAAAATTATCAACTGTGTGTGATGGTGATCTGTCTATGCTTTTAGCGTATAAGGGATTGAAAAAATACCCGGGTAACCCTTTCACCCTAACCTTAGCGCCCGTACTTAATATAAAAATCAAAATTAGGTATAGGTACACAATTTCAGAAGCTAATATTTTAAAAGATAAAGATTTATATGAAAATAAGATCCCCTACAATAACATAATATTAATGTTCCCTTTAGGGTTTCCCCAAATCTATCGACGCTTTCGCATTTTTAAGGCAAATCGCGACGTATCACCGTCGATCGGTGCCGTCCGTGTTGTTTTTTTTTCGCTCTTATTGCGTAGATAGTAATAAAGGTCTTCATAAATGGATTTTGGCGAATTTGCATCGTAAGATTAGGGTAAACCCTTATAGTGTTAGGTATTTGACTACTTCTACTATATATTAGTGATCGGTTGTAGTATATTGGTGAAGCCGCCTGCACATTTTTGACACACTGTTCGTACATTTTTTTTATGGGACGAAGGTAGACAACTGAGTTCTCAGCCCACCTTATGGAAAGCAGGAACTGAGGCCCATGGACATAGCGATCAGAAAATCGTCTATGCGCTGCCTACTCTGAGGACTTAGATGGATTGCCTCTATCTATGCCAGTAATTACACCGGCTATCTTGCCCCCAAACCGAAACACAGCAGTGCAAACACTGCTATTTAGCGGCAGATTAACGGGTAAAACGGTAGTAGCTATCCGGGCGGACCCTGCACGAGGTCCCACCACCAGTAAACATTTTTTTTTTGTATAGATGGTGTACTTTTTAGGCTCTAGTGCGAGAAGTGGGTTATTTTACATCAAGTCCAAAACTTCGGAGGGCCATCTGTACTAAAAACCGTCGTACGAGACACGTGCAAAAACGAAATTCGTAACTCGTGTCGATTTAAAACATCGGTCGTGTTTTAACACATCGCCACTCGTTTCGAATTTCATGTTTTTCGCACTTGTGTCGTAATGTACTATTTTAAGCCATGAATACACTACCAAAATGCATGAAGCGCGATGCATTGGCTTGATTACAGCCAACTACACAAAGCAAATTGGCCCAAATTTTAAAACACGGATAAAAACCGGCCGTAGAGAATTACACCGATCGATCCGGCACTTATTGCAATTGGACACTTGTGTGTGTAATGTACAGATAAAAGGTAGTATTCCCGATTCGTCATCATCATCAGCGTCAGCCTATCTTAGTCCACTGCTGGACGTAGGCCTCTCCTATTAACTATGTGTATAGACGCATTAAACAAGCGGATTGGCGAACGCAGTAATGTGTCCACTATGATGACGCTGCTGCCCATCATCAATCTTCTATGAAAGAATTGTAAGTGACACTTCAATCCCTTAGTCGGCTCTTACGACACCCGCACGAAGAGTTGGAGAAGTGACAAATGTATTATTTAACTGCATACCACACGGTATTTCCAATTGCCGATATTCATTCAAGAGCATAACTCGGATTATTTAAAGGTGCATTTAGACCAAACGAGCATTCGCTGATTCTATCCCCCACTATGAAATCAACGAATTTCGACGAATCACGTTTTGTGTAACGAACGGATTTCGTAGAGTGGGGGATAGAATGAGCGAATGCTCGTTTGGTCTAAATGCACTTTCTTGGATTTTGTATGCCTTTTTGGACTGTCACTGGATGTATGATTCCGTTAAAAGTTATTATTTCATTTTGATGGTAGCCGTAGCCCAGATGGTAGTGACCCTGCTTACGAAGCTGGAGGTTCCGGGTTCGAATCCAGGCGAGGGTATTATTTGTGTATTTATTTATCACAAATATTTGTTATTTGTTCGTGGCTGTCTATGTAGGTATTTAAGTATCTATAATTATGTATTTATTTATGATATATCGTCGCTTGTTACCCCCATCACAAGCCTTAATTGAGCCAACAGTGGGACTAGGTTGATTTGTGTAAGATGTCCCAAGATATTTATTTATAAACACCAACGGTCACCATGTAAGGATTTTTAGTAAAAGGCCTCACCTTGCAAACTTCAACTTTATCCTAAACCACAAAAATGTGACCTTTTCTTAAACTGGCTCGCACACGTTTCTGCAAGTTTAGTAAAATTTATAAAAATACAATTTAATAGTAAATGTAATTAATACGTAATCGAATGTGATCAATTTCTCATCCGAAACCAGTTTGTTTATTTGCCACAAATTGAGACATTAATTAACTACTCTATCAAAACTTGATTACTCCAAGTACAAACATTAATATGTAATTACTTCTGCCATAACATTTGATGATATATGTTACATAATATTGCATATTATTATCCGGGATATACAGGGTGTTACACCACCCACTGAAAACCTTGAACGGGGTGATTTAGTAGGCTATAATGAACAACTTTTACTATGGGACTAATCACGAAATTAAAAAAAAAAATCTTTTTCATACGTTGTGACCGATCGATAATGACATTTTGTATGAACAGGCTAACATTTTTAGGGTTCCGTAGCCAAAATGGCAAAAACGGAACCCTTATAGATTCGTCATGTCCGTCTGTCCGTCTGTCCGTCTGTCCGTCTGTCACAGCCAATTTACTCGGAAACTATAAATGCTACAGTAACGAAATTTGGTAAGGATATGTGTTGTATGAACCGCTATAGGAATGTGATACTAAATTGTAAAAAAAACCATTGGGGTGGGGGCCCTCCATACATGTAACTGAGGGATAGAATTTTTTTTTTAGTTGTACATAAGCGTGTGGGGTATTAATAGAAAGGTCTTTGAAAATGATATGAAGGTTTATACATCACATTTTTATTTAAGCAAATCGTTTTCGAGATATCAGGTCTCAAAGTCTGAAAAATGTGTCCCCCCCCCCTCTATTTTTTAAACTACGCGATATAAAATTTTGAAAAAAATATATGTTATGCACATTAATAAACTCTATCAACGATTTTTGGTTTGATAAAATTATCTACTATAGTTTTTGAGGTAGGTTGATTTAACTGTATTTTTTTAATAATAAATTGATAATGGTACGGAACCCTTTGCGCGCGAGTCCGACTCGCACTTGGCCGGTTTTTTTTTTTTTCAGATTTTGGGTTAGCTCCATAGTTGAAGTTGTTTAGTATAACATACCAAATCACCCCGTTCAAGGTTTTCAGTGGGTGGTGTAACACGCTGTATATTAATTATTATCATCATCATCATCAGCCTGTGATAGTCCACTGCTGGACGTAGGCCTCTCCTATTAACTATGCGTATAGACGCATTAGGAGGTAAATGCCCATAATCGCCACGCTGGGCAAGCGGATTGGCTATCGCAGTAATGTGTCCACTATGATGACATTGATGACGCTGCTGCCCATCAATCTTATCAATAATGATTAGTGACCTTTCTTCAGAGCACAACCCATTGTACAGACGATAGAACACACATAAGGTTTTCGCATATAGGCAAAACAAAGTACTTGACGTGATATTGAGTTATTCGTCGCAGAAAGCCCGATAGTTATTGAATCTCAGTTAAAAAACACGGTACTTCCATCTATCAATAATATCTATATTTATATGTTACCGTAAAAATCCATTCTAAGTAAAAATGCATATCACCAGTTAACATTATTCATCTCATCTAATCATTCACAATGTCAATACTAAGATAATAAGTCGCACCTTTAGAATGCAAGTGACCTAATCCTAAATTTTCGAATAAGGAATGTTAAGCTAGGTGTTTTTAATTAAGTACATAATTCATCATTCCAAAATTTTTAATTAGGTCACTTTCATTCTAAAGGTGCATTCAAAGAAGTGTTCGTAGAGCGGGGGATAGAACAGCGAATGCTCTTTTGGTCTGAATGCACCTTAAAGGTGCGAAGTAAAGATGGCAGAATTTACTTATTATTTGCCAGGATAAGCCAAGCCAACCCTAAACGTGGCAGAATTTAAAAAAATCGTGCGTTCTAGCCTCCTCGCCGCTGTGTAGAGCCAAAAAGTCTGTCTTAAAAAAAAAATACAAAAAGTGGGTCAAAAAGTATGTATCTTTTAAGATACACTGCCAAGTTAAGGGTTAACAGCGATGAAAAAAGTTCGTTGATACAAAAAAAACATTTTTAAATAATTTTATTAGAACCGTTTTGTAGTAGCTATATTAGGTACAGTAACCATCAAATATATTTTATCGTCCGGAGCGCTCATAAATATCTGAACACGCCTTTATTGTCATAACGATAGAGCCGTGTTCAGATATTTTTGAACGCTCCGGACGCTACGATATATCTGATGGCGACTGTGCTGGCGCATAATAAATCTAAGTTCATCCCGAAGTTGTAAAACGGCTAAGCATGATTATTATGGACGACTAATAGTACATTGTGTATTAAGGGCGGTAAATAAGAAAATGTGAATGAGCGTGAAAGTAAAGGCCAAGCCGAAGGCGCGGGCTTTACTTCACACGAGTTCATAATTCTTGTACCGCCCGTGGCACACACAATGTTTTTCATCACACCTGTGAGGTAAAAAAAGTAAATAAAACTATATATTTTCACAAAACTACCCTAAAATGGTCTGAATCATTTCTCAAAATCAGGGATGACTTAAATTCATCACTTTCATAAAAGGAATCTCGGCGCGGCGCGCGCCGCGCCGCGCTAGTGCGACGTAATGTGGTGTGAAAATCCATTATTGCCCATGGGCATAATACAGCTCATTACGTTCAAGTATGCCTGCGTATAATAACACTTTTTACGAGCAGGTGTGATGAAAAAATAATAGTGATCTTCGCACTAATCAATGATAACAAAACAAATCAAAGACTTGTCGGAGGACTTCTCGGTTGCAACGGAGAGTTGTCGAGTTTGCGGACGATTCTGCTAGACACACGTCTTTGAGTGGCTTAAGGTTGTAGTACCTTCGAAACATTAAGTACAGATGTCGCAGATTAGCTTCACAATACCATTGACTAAATTCTCTGTATTCGACGGAAGGTCGTCTGGCTCTGGTGTAATTGGAAGCACGTTGGACCGGCATACCGGCAATCCAGAGGAAGCGGGTTCGAATCCCGTGACAACCAGTCTTTCGCAGTTGATTTTTTCTATGGTAAGCACATCTGTTACGACATAGTTGGAAAATCAAAGACTATTTTTGACTTTTGAAGTTGGAGTTAATAAATATACGCGAGTTTATCCGTTTTCATAGTTTTATTTCATGAGTAATCCTCGCGGTAACCGAAGAAAATATTATATTTTTGACGTGTTGAAACGTGTATTGCCCAAAATGGAGTTTTACGGTAACATAAACGCATTCGCATAGTTCGAATATCGCCTGTGGATTGTTCAAACTGTGCTGGCTAAAAATAAAAAAACTCTAACTGCGAGCACTCTGCTGGCTTTTTGTCAAAAATCAGATTTAGCTACATTCTTAGGGTTGCACAGGCAAAATTGAAACCCTTTGCAGTTTTTTTACAAATCCAGTAAGGTAGGGTAAGGTAAGGTAAAACGGTTTTTTTAATTGGGGTAAGACAAAACGCTACCAGCAGACCAGAAAGACGACTTCTTGTATTATCCCACTTTACCTTAAGCGATTTTTTTTTCCTTAGCATATCTTAGGGTGCTGGACCGTTAGGACGGGCAGGCATACATGTTCATGAGTCAATTTCACATACATACAGCAATCAATATTTCAATATGGATATTACACAGGGTGTTTTCAAATTAGTTGCCGATCCCTTAGCAGCAGTGTTATTCACTAAGGAAACCGCCTTGCTGTCAGCGCTGTGTCAGCGCTGCAGCAGCGTCGAGCTTAAAAATGGTATTAATGGCTAATGTACTTTAAACGACACTAGTGCTCGGCGACAAATGCGGCGTGAGCTGGAACTACACTGCGTCGAGAGTTTGATGTTTAATGTACGAACTTCGTATTCTCTAACGAAAAACAGCGACGAACTTGCCCACAACCTCGCTCACAGCCTCAATTCCTAATGTCAAATAAAACAGCTAGGAGTTTAGACAAGGCTGTCTCGACGTCGAGCTCGTTGACCAACGCAGCGTCGAATGCGTGAATAAGAGAATTGCATAGCAGGGTATGCATGCGCTCATGATAACGAACAAATTCCCTTATGGGGATCATAGAAAATATCGAAAAAAATAACACTTTACATTAAAGGTTGATCAGCCAGTGGGGCCGTTTTTGGAGAGACGATTTTTTTTAGATTTTGATATAAGTCTAAGAGAGGCAGTTGATGGTTATCATGAACACATGCATATCCTAAGCTATGGTATTGGTAAGTAATTTGAAAACATCTTATATTGTAACAAATGGCTGCTGAACCCAAATCCATTTTCACAAAGGATCGTATATGGACCCCTAAAAAAAGTATAAAAGTTTTCTTTTATTGGTGAAAGGTGTGTGTTACGAAGTGGACATGTATTGTTTTATCATGCTCCACTATGTTGCGCTTCGCACGTATTTTATACTGCTAACTTTATTGATAGAATACGGGATTTTTTTTTGCTCCCATGACTTAGTTTCAATCCGAATACCTTATAAATTTCTGGTATATCGAGATAGCTAGTGATGCATTATTTATAATTTATATAGTATAATCTTAAGTTTTTTTTCAAGTAGTGCGACTATTTGAGAAAAAAATACAAATCAAAATATTTAATAAAAATTGTTTTTTTTTACTTTTTGTTTCGTATAATACAGTTCTATTTATAAACAATCTACAATTACATACAAAATTAAATTTAAAAAGTAAACTAAACTAAAACAAAATGAAATCTAAAATAATACTAAATAATTTGATTTGTGTTGCACTAAAACTTAAGTATCATCTAGTTATAAATATTAGATGTCATATACCAAAGAAAAACGACCAAGATCACCTAACGTCCAAGGTGGGATCGAACCCACGTACTCAGCTTTCGCGGCTGATGCCTGTACCCCTAGTGGCCGAGGGGAACAGGCATCAGCCACGAATGCTGAGTACGTGGGTTCGATCCCCATAATCTATATATAATGTAGTAAGTAGTGTGACTACTGGGGAAAAATAAAAAGTACAAATCAAAATATTTAGTTAATAAATACTTAATTTGATTTGTGTTTTCGCAATACGTTTGTCGGAGTCTCGCTTCAGTTGGTGCAGGCAGACCTGTACGACACGTCGAGTCATCGAACGCCAGAATTATTATTTACAAAGAGAACAGTTTTGTTTGCAATGTTTACAATTAATTTGTTAAGAGTTACTAAATCTAGAAAACGATAAGCAATGTATTGCTTCGAGTGGTCTTTGTTTTGGTCCATGCAGATTGCAGGTAGATAATAAAACCCGGTTGAGATCTACCCGCCTGTGAAGCAGGTAGTTTATGACCTGACAGTATAAAAGGTCACTAGCGCTGTTTTCATGATGCATTCACATTCGCGCGTTAGACTTAGAAAGAAGTAATTCTTGCTTTAGACATTGGAAAGTCAATTCATTCTGATTCCCGCGTTAGACTTCGAAAGATTGATTCTTGCCTAGACTTGGAATAGATTCTAATTATGATCATTCCTTCCCTTAAGTCTTGAGACCGCGAATAGATTTGATTAAGTGCACTCCAGAGTAAGAGGAGTTTGATTAGATTCAATAATTCGTTAGATTCAGATTCAGATCGTTATTTCCTAGCATCCTGACGAAAGTCGTTATTTCTTGTGTTTTGAAATTGGTGAAGCATGGACTCAAACTTAGAACTCTCCAGTCGTTTTCAATTAGTTGTTGTTGTTGTTTAAAGTGTTTTAATTAATCGTGTTTTAAGTGTGTACCTATTGTAATGATCTAAAATTGTAATTACCAATGATTTGAAAAGATTAAAACATACAACCCGCTGAGTTTCTTCCTGGTTCTTCTCTTGTTGTGGTTTAACTCTTGCGAACCAGAGTAGTAATAAAAAGATCTTAATTCATGTTGTGTTTTTCATTATGAGTCCATGCCTACACGCATAAGTGCGTAGATAGCTAAACCATCCCCCTATAGCTCGGCCGGACCTGATATAAAGGGCCCTACGCCGAAATCAGACAGTGGGATACACCAAGCTCACAAAACAGTGAGTGCTAGCTGGTAATGTAACACAATGTAAACGGTAAGGTTTAAAATCGGCAACAGTTGGTAAGGTAATGATTGTTCACAATTTCTGCTTTGAGTAGTGATTTAGATGACTACTTTGTTCTTTTTTTTGTAATTTCTGATGTAACAATACGTGTGGGTACCTACCCTACCCACTTGACCAAAAAAAATTACAGTAATTCTAGCAATTTCAGATGATATCATGGCCCATAGTTGTTTGTTTCTTAGTTTTGAATTACTAGCAGTTCCGAAATACGGGCAAGTAGCCCTTTGTTTTGTTTTGTAGTGTGCCAAAAATTTATTCCTTATCATGACAAACATGTTCTATCCGTTTCTGTTGTGAAAAGTTTTCTATGCGTGTGAAATTATCGTTACAGATGTTCAACGACGAGATCACTGTGAGAGTGGTCAGCGTTTTCGTCCATGATGGTGATGTCGCTGTGGCGATGAAACGAGCGCAATTTCTGACAATTTATTACAAGGTGTACAAGAAAATAAGAGAAAAACTGCCAGAGACCAGGTTCTGGAGCAACAGAAATAAAAAGACAGGTTTCGTTCCAATTGTTTTAATGCATAATTCGAAGTAGTAATTTAAAAATTATCGGTTTACATTTATTTGTAGCGTGAAATTTTTGTGTTCAACGTTCAACTCAAAACGTTTTATTATTTGCGAGATAAACTTGGTTGTAGTAAAGTGAAGTCCATCATTATTTTCATGACAAAGTGTAGGCAGACGCCAATACCCTAAACTTAACTTTCTAGTCTCGTTAGAGCCCAACCTCATCGGGCTGAGCCCGCGTGCAAATTATTTCAGCGATGAAACTGATACCGTACAATTTGATATTTTCAGTTCACCATGGTTAACCAGAGCAACCTGCCGGCATCATGGCTGTTGCTGTCGTCACGTCCCGACGGCGTGGCAGAGGAAGACTGGTGTCGCTGCTGCCTACCGTGAACACGTGGTGCAACGCGTGGTGTGTCCACACCATTACAACAGACAGCGTTGTTAATCCGGTGAGAAGTTCACATTTCGTTGGGCTAATTGTGCTCTGAGCTAATAGTGAAACTAATGTTGTAGTAGCAATCGAGGGCTTATCCTTTTGAGTTTATCAAATTGAAAATTCCGATGATGATGAAGGTCATGATGAAGGTCATGATGAAGGTCATGATGAAGGTCATGATGAAGGTCATGATGAAGGTCATGATGGAGGTCATGATGGAGGTCATGATGGAGGTCATGATGGTGGTCATGATGGTGGTCATGATGGTGGTCATGATGGTGGTCATGATGGTGGTCATGATGGTGGTCATGATGGTGGTCATGATGGTGGTCATGATGAAGGTCATGATGGTGGTCATGGTGATGGTCATGGTGACGGTTATGATGACTATTGTGATAGTAAATAATTGGAATTAGTCATTTAGTTTGCAATCGTGTAATGAAACTTTTTTACATTCAATTTGGTTACGTTTCTCAGACTGCATACACCATTTTATCATTCGTAGTCGTAGGTGTAAAATCGGATCTATTTTTCCGTCTCAGTGCGGCCACGATTGTGGGTGGCATGCGTTTGGTTTGATGGTGTAATCGGTCGATGTGTTTTTGGTTTGGTTACCGGATGGAGGTAGACCAATTATTGCTGGATGGAAGCAATTGTGGCTTGGTTACCGGATGGAGGTAGACCAGTTTTGTTGTTGCTGGATGGAAGCAACTGTGGTTTTGGTTACCGGATGGAGGTAGACCAACTTTAGAGTACTGTAACCTATTTGTTATTTTTGTTGAACAGTTTCATTTGACTATTGCAGAACTATGTCTGTTACTGGCTAGTAAAGTAGTAAGAAGTTAATGACTGGTTAAAATTCAAATTACAAAGTGGTTTATTTAATTTTCTGTTAATAATGTGAATACGTAGTTACTCATTGGAAACTTATAATTTTGTTTTCCGTAAAACGGTTACTAAGAAAACTACAACTTTATTTTCGCTTTTATTTTTACCATATTGCGTTAGAATTGGTAATGCCACGAAAGAAGTTATTGTTGTTGAATGTAATTGATGACTATGTCACATGAGTTTCGATGGACAAAAAAAAACGTGACTTTTATTTTAATAAGGAAGTTCTTGACTGGACTTGATTCGTTAATTCAAATTAATTTTGTTTTTTTTTAACTGGTAAAATTAAGCTGGCACTATCAAATATGTCAAAGTTTTTTTTGTGTGTGACTTGACTTTGTGCTGATAGAACGCAATCAGACAAAAGTTGAAACCTAAATTCAAGGGCCCGTTTAAGGTCTTGGAGGTACTTGATGGCGATCGTATTAGTTTGAAGAAACTAAAGTTTAAATGCACCTATAAGTACGCTCATGACCAAATTAGAAAATGCGTCAATGTGGAAACTTGTCTCATAATCTGAAGTATCTGAACCTAGTAAAAGTGATAAAGTTGAGCAAGCATCTTGATTTTTTTTGTTTTTTTGGCCGCACCATAGTCACGTGCCGTAGTTGTAACTGTGGCCTTATGGTCGTTCAGAGCGCAATGCTCGGCGCTGATACGGCGGGGGCCTGAGTCTATGTGACTAGATTGTTTGATGGCTAATTTGGAGTGGCCGAGAATCTTGTTGATTCTGTTGTGAGAAGTTAAAAATCATGATGTAAGCTTGTGTGTGTTGTTTAATTCGATTAAAAGAAAAGTATCTTGAGACATTTTTCCGAGTTCTATTGTAATGTTTTCGTAAAATGAGGCTATGAAAGCCACGTGGTACTAATTGAAGAGCAAGCATTCAGGTTTAAATTGGAATTAATGAAACGACATGAAGTAATTTTTAATTCAGTTGGAAAAGTTGAATTTTGTTTTCCTTGAGTTGAATTCTTCTTTTTACGGAGACAGATGTTGGTCAGGGTGACCGAGCGGTAACAAAGATTACTGGTGTACATGTTTGTTTCAGACACAAGCGAGGACGCTTGTCACGTCAGAATGGCCGTGTCGGAGTCTCGCTTCAGTTGGTGCAGGCAGACCTGTACGACACGTCGAGTCATCGAACGCCAGAATTATTATTTACAAAGAGAACAGTTTTGTTTGCAATGTTTACAATTAATTTGTTAAGAGTTACTAAATCTAGAAAACGATAAGCAATGTATTGCTTCGAGTGGTCTTTGTTTTGGTCCATGCAGATTGCAGGTAGATAATAAAACCCGGTTGAGATCTACCCGCCTGTGAAGCAGGTAGTTTATGACCTGACAGTATAAAAGGTCACTAGCGCTGTTTTCATGATGCATTCACATTCGCGCGTTAGACTTAGAAAGAAGTAATTCTTGCTTAAGACATTGGAAAGTCAATTCATTCTGATTCCCGCGTTAGACTTCGAAAGATTGATTCTTGCCTAGACTTGGAATAGATTCTAATTATGATCATTCCTTCCCTTAAGTCTTGAGACCGCGAATAGATTTGATTAAGTGCACTCCAGAGTAAGAGGAGTTTGATTAGATTCAATAATTCGTTAGATTCAGATTCAGATCGTTATTTCCTAGCATCCTGACGAAAGTCGTTATTTCTTGTGTTTTGAAATTGGTGAAGCATGGACTCAAACTTAGAACTCTCCAGTCGTTTTCAATTAGTTGTTGTTGTTGTTTAAAGTGTTTTAATTAATCGTGTTTTAAGTGTGTACCTATTGTAATGATCTAAAATTGTAATTACCAATGATTTGAAAAGATTAAAACATACAACCCGCTGAGTTTCTTCCTGGTTCATCGCTTGTGGTGGTTTAACTCTTGCGAACCAGAGTAGTAATAAAAAGATCTTAATTCATGTTGTGTTTTTCATTATGAGTCCATGCCTACACGCATAAGTGCGTAGATAGCTAAACCATCCCCCTATAGCTCGGCCGGACCTGATATAAAGGGCCCTACGCCGAAACGTTCAATTATCATCTAGTTATTCTAGTTGCTAACTAGATTTAAAATAAAAACGCTATACCTAAGTTACCCAGCAATAATGATTCACCAACTCAGCATAAACACTCAAAACGAGCAGCCAAGTTAAAAAAAGATGAAACCTAGAGACTTAACTACGAATTAAAATTCCCATTACACCGGACAGACAAACTCGAGCACAAAAACAGTTTTAATGCTCCGAGCAATTAAATTAAAATTTCTTTAAAAATAAAACTGGCAGAGAAATGCATTTAGCGAAACCAGTGGGAAACCGTGGCACATACAAAACGGGGTTTTATTCTGAGCTATTAGGTTTACTTTGAAGAGAATACAGATTTAACGTCTTTGAATAAACACGTACCTATTTAATTTCTAAATAGCAGAACAAAATAGGGGATCCACACTCAGTAAAGTCCATTTTAAATACGATGGCCCGATTCTACTTGACAAAGTCATTAGACGTCAACAAAAGGATCAGTGATAACAAAAGATACCTGCCCAGACCCTTTTGTGGCGTGATATCTATTGCATACATCGGTATACGACACGTGCCAATTTGTATTGGACCAATTAAATGACAAAAGTTTCGAGTGAAATCAGGCCTTCGTATTTGAAATGGACTATACTAGTGTTAACTTGTTATACCGGGTGGCCCATTCAAATCGGTCAGTATGGAAAAGTCTGAAACTATAAGACATACGAAGATTTGTTCTTAGGAACCATGTCATTGATTTTGATAATAAGGAAAACTGCGTTGATACATATGAGAGAAAAAAATTTTTTTTCTTAAGATTTACACAATAAACACCTAGTTAGTAAAATAAATTTAAGTACGTGAAAACAATGAATTCCATTCATTTTAGACATCATGTTTCTTAGAGACATTTACTGCTTAAGACCTACACAAACGATATCTGAATAGACATAGTGTATGTTTATCTTTTCAAAACAACCGGGTTCGATTCCCTGGCTGGGTACAGTTTATTTTTCAAATGTATGAATGCAGTTTTTCTTTTTATCAAATTCGATGACATGGTTCCTAAGAACAAATCTTCGTATGTCTTATAGTTTCAGTCTTTCCCATACTGACCAATTTGAATGGGCCATCCTGTATAACAAATCGGTACCTACCTATAGCAGAACGTACGTGCTTTTGTATGTTCCGTACCTGCTATAGGTACCGATTTTTAGTGACAGTTATAGATTAATCCATATTAATAATATGGAAAGACTCAACATTTCTCCGATAGTCATAACATCATATATATGTACAGGGTGATCGTGAGTATTCCGACAGAATTTACCAATGCATTTTTGATGTTAAAAGAAGTAAAAAAGAGTACCTAGGTATGTGACATATGTCATTTTCGGACAAAAAATATTTTTTTCTTTTTTGTAATATTTTGAATTTGTTTTATACATGTTCAGTAATAAATTGTAGGGAAAGAATTTAAGAGTCTTTAATTTTCTTTTAGCTGAACATTTTTCTGAAACTTTTTTTCATTTTCTCTAACTTTAATCAGGTATGTCAAGATGAAAACTATTAGTGTAAGTATTTTGATCGTGCAGGCATTTTTCAGTGACTTTAGATGAAAATAGTTTTTGGAAACCTAAGCCTCTCTTAAACTAATCCGAATCCAGAAAAGTTCATATGACATTAGTCTCAAAATGTGGTCAGGACAGGAATACACCTCTCAAGTTTTTCGGGTTACTCACTATCCACCCTGTATATATACCTAAATATAAGACTCATTTCTAAACTGTCAAATATTTTCATTCTTAAAAATCGGCAACTATAGTATTACAGTGTATTCGAAATGCATAACTCCCACTAAACAAACCACTAGGCATTAAACATAAGGCATGCGAAAAATTTCAATATGTTACCCTTGTTAATTGCTTCTGTACAAATTACAATCTAAATAAGAACGGTGTTATAAGTAATGTACAAGCAAATGACGAATAATTACTCGCTTTTTATGGATAGTAACAAGTTCTTACCACTAGCACAAGTTTTAATAAAAATAAATTGAAAACTATGAGACAACCGGAGACTCACAGTTAAGACCAAGTTTTCATTTAAGGACTGTTTTAATTGTTTGTAATTTAGCTCTGTTTAATTTATTTGGCTGTGAGACAGAAATGAAACGCAGAACATTCCTTATTTATTGCAAGTTAAAGTTGCTTATGTATTCACAATACACAGTAAGTTCCCTGCTAGATATAGGTATCTTATAACCATTGCGTAATATAATATTTGTTCATAAAATTAGGAATCGGCTCCATAAAATTAGGAAATCATTCATGGGTAATTGTGTAAGATTTTATAATAAACTTCCAGTAAATGTTACAGAATTTTCAGTCAACAAATTTAAGAATTTTGTAAAGCGTAAACCTATATCTAAAGCTTATTATAGTACACAAGACTACATGAATGATAAAACACCGTGGGAGTAATTTAGGATTTAATTATTAGTTTGTTAAAGTCATGACATTCAATTACGATAATTTACGCTTGGAGACCTTGTACATCTCCAAACGTGCATTATATAATGTTATTATTATATACCTATTCGGAGAGAAACCTTGCTTCTCTATAAATTATTACTTATAAATGTTGTGACTTTTAGAGACTTTACATCTCTTGTTATTATTATTATATTTCAATTTGTTTAAAATCAATTTTATGTTTTTTTTTAATGCATGTTAGTTGTAAGATGTACCATCATTGTTTGAAAAAAGAATTCCCGCCAAGTTTCTTACCGGTTCTTCTTGGGTCAGCGGTGTAGGGTTCGAACCGGAAGTAGTTTTCATATCTAGACGATTCAAAAGAGTTTGTTGCTATTCCAATTTGAATAAAGAATTATTTGACTTTGACTTTGACTTTGTTATAATTTATTTTGCAATAGGTATATTTGATGCTTCGATTTTTATTTTATTACTTTAACTTTTGAACATATTGCAAAAACACAAATCAAATTATTTATTAACTAAATATTTTGATTTGTACTTTTTAATTTTTCTCCAGTAGTCACACTACTTAATACTATATAAATTATAAATATTAGATGTCATATACCAAAGAAAAACGACCAAGATCACCTATGTCCGAGGTGGGGATCGAACCCACGTACTCAGCTTTCGCGGCTGATGCCTGTACCCCTCGACCACTCGGTCTTATTTTAAAATTAAAAAATATTTACAATTTACTTTAACTTTTTTTTTAAGTTGGATTCGACCCTATCCCTGCCGCTTATCTGCTAAAAGATGGCGCTACAAGTGCACAAACACCATATTTTCGTAATTTTCTGCTAAACCGAGAATCAGAGTTAACATGTTTTGAGATAGGCGAATAGGGCAAAAAATCTAATGTACAAATTGATAGCAATCTGCACAAAATACTGTTCTTCTAAATAATCTAAATCATTATAGTGCAAAAACTAGAAAATTATGTAATTATACCCTGTAACGCACACTACTAGAAACACCTCCAGTCAGGGCCAATTTTTTTTTTTGCAAAGTAAAATTAGTTTTATAAGTCCTGTCTGTCCTTTTCTGTTGTCTTAAAAGGCCAACCAAATAAAAACGTCGTAAAACGCCGAATATTCATCCACAAAAGCCTGCGAACTGATGCATTTACGAATTTACTTCTCAAGGGCTGTAATGTACTATTATCTCCATTATGATTGAATAGAACGCCCCTTAACAGGTGAACGTACTCGTTGGAATCGGTAATAGCAAAGACGGAGCTACGCAGACTCGGATTAGTCTTAAAAGCATTTCGTTTCAGACTGAGTCCTCTTTTGAACGCGTTTTATGAAGTGGGTATGAAGTCAGTAAATAGAGTTTTATTTCTAGAATTGCTCGATCATCAGTTGTTGGAATTTCTTTGCGATTTGCGTCCAACTGACTCCCTTTTTCATTTTAGTTTTCTAACAAATTCTCGTTTGAAGTAGCTACGATAAGTGGTCGGAAATATGGGTGCAAAACTTTAACAAAACTTCTCAAGTGGACTTGACAGTCTTGACATTATATCCATAAAATATACATATCCCAACACCCACACATTGTAAATTGAAGATAGAGAATAAAATTGGATACAGATTTTTCAATAATATTCGTATTTTTCTTGGCTAAAGTGTTCCATATGTCAATTTTAAAGTTTTTTAAAAGTTTGGCACCCATAGTTCCGACCCTTGAATTAAGTAATGCTAGTAAGTGGTAAGGTTATCGTGTAAACACTAAGGTAACTTTATTATCAAACCGGAATCAGAAACGGATTCGAAAGTACTGTTGACACAACAAATGACACGCAATTTACCAAGAAAAGAGTTGTTTATAGACGTAGTAAGTGATTAATTAATCTATTTTCTGTAAGTCTCTGCACTTAAACTATAAATATATGAAAATAACACTGAATATATCCTAAATTGACTTATACACTGTTGTGTCAAAAGTATTTCCGAATCCCATTCTAATCGCGGTTTGATAATACTTTCCTACTCATGGTACAACTACCTGTGCCATGTAGGCTTAGCACAGGATTAGTGCGACAATATGTCGCCGCGAGATAGACTATATCCATCCCTCTTTTATTCATATAGTTAGTAAAAGATGGAAAATCTATCTCGCGGCGACATAGTGACATACCAATCATGTGCTAAGCATACTGACTTAAAAAATCTCTAAATTTAAAAATAGTACATTGTGTATTAAAGACGGTAAATAAGAAACTAACTTAACTCATGTTTTGGTAGGTAATGTATTTCTGTATTACTCTAGTTAAGGTGGATTTAGACCAAACGAGCATTCGCTCATTTTATCCCCCACTCTACGAAATCAACGAATTTCGACGAATCACGTTTTGTGTAATGAACGAATTTCGTAGAGTGGGGGAGTGATATGTAATATTCATAATTTATATACATTAGTAGTGTTACTATTTAAAAGGACAACTAAAAAAAACAATGTTCCACCAAAATATCCAAAATTTACTTTTCAAAACGTAATCAGGACAAAATATAACATTCTGAAATTGCCAGTTTGTTGCTCTATTTAGTCTTCTGATATCAAACACTAAAAATCACTAAACAGTTACACATTTAAGGTTCGGTTTTCAAACAACACTAATCACTTAAGTATCCAACCATGAACCTTTCTGCTTGAAACTTACAGCCCATTTTTGAATGTAAAGGGCTTTATCAGAACATCAACAAGGCATTGTTTAGACGATAAAATGTATGAGTTTATAGAACTTTGTTACTAGAGGCTTTTTGAGCCAGCTCAATGGAGAAGAAAAGTAAGAATATTAGGGAATAAATCGGAATACAAATATAATATAAATTATTTAAAATAAGTTTTATATAAATTATAATCAATATGATGGGATATTTGTCCGTTTCTGTCTTATGAATATGAGTTAGCTTTTAGTAAAACGTCCCACTTTGTCGCTTACCATAAAGACGAGATTTCCTTGTATCTTCATATGAATAAACTGACAAAGCGGTTTATGGCAACGACAAAGTGGGACGTTTCACTAAACTCACTCACAAATAATACTTAGCGGCATGCTAAGTTAGGAGACATTTATGAATAAGGGGGTAAGGAAGGAATAAAAGGATACTCAAATACAGAAAAAAGGGGTAAGTCATGTTTATGATAAATGTATTAATAACTCTTTAAAAAAGAATCGCAATTAATAGGATCACTCTCTCGTGTGTGCAAAAAAAAATGTTAACTAGTTTTAATCTCTAACTACTACGAACTAGAAGAGAAGTTCGCCATTTTCCCTGTGTATATTTTTACTATCTTTTATTTATCCAAGATAGATGATGGGCAGCAGCATCATGAATCATAGTGGACATACTACTGCGATGGTCGACTTGCTTGACCAGCGTGGCGATTATGGGCATTTACCTCATAATGCGTCCATACGAGAGGCCGTTGTCCAGCAGTGAACTGATATATGATGATGATGATGATGATATTTTTAGACGTTAAGTGTATAATGATGATATATACATACACATACCTATGTTTACAGTTTTAGGCGAAAACAAGTCTTACCATTACACTCAAGTGTTTAGGCACTGGTCTCACCGCGAGCTACTAAGCTATGAACTATCGGCTATAAACACGAACAAAAGATACGCACTACCGTGAAAATAAAAGAGACCCGGGTATACTCGCCCACCGCCTGGCGAGTATAATTATAGTCGTGTCTCTTTTATTTACGCGGAAGTGCGCATCTTTTGTTCGCGTTTGTAGCCCATAGTTCATAGCTTAGTAGCTCGCGGTGAGACTAGTGCCTTATGTAAGACACTTACAGAAATTAATTCGGAAATGAAGTGACTATTGTTATTTGTCTGTTTACATAATATGGCTTTGGCATACAATGCTTGACATCATTTATAGATGGCACTAACTATTACGTCGTGAAATAAACATACGGCCAATTGTATACAATGTTATTGTATACTGGTTATATAATTACTATAATTGCATCGTTAGATTACTTAATATTGTCGAGTGGTGACGGCTGTAAGAATAATTTGTCACAATCCGAATAATTTCTCCACTGCACGATTTCGTGTTCTGCAGAAGTGGCCAATATCTGGTTAATCTCCATGGTTTTTTTTTAATATACCCCTGCCTTGTGCGCACAATACTCTGTGAAGGGAATTATAGAATTATGCCACATATTATGTGTATTTTCTGTGGGTCATTATTTAATCCTATACAAATTTTAGTCTCTTTGACATAGTTTTATAAAGCGAAATCAGTGCCAAAAAGTATCAAGGATATAATGCACAAGTCAAGGATATCATAAGGAACACGGAAAGAATGGCCAGATATATTCACGACAGTCCCATAATTTAGAGACCTGCATACAAAAAAAAGAAAAAAAAATTGGAAGAGGTTTCGAAGAAGCTGTATTGTGAGTACCTGAAATGCAGTAGTGACACAAAAGTACTACAGTCAGCTAATTCATTTTCAAAGCTTGAAATATAGCTACCTAACTATATCGATCCGATTTTATTATTTGAAAACAGCTTTTTATCGGTATACCCTTTAAACAATGAGAGTATCCAACTTAATTTCATAAACAAAATTATCACGAAATTCATTATTTTATAACCCGTTAATTAAAAATCTAAAACCGCTACAGCTTATCCGGTAATTATCTATAATGAATTGTAAATTGATATTATGCGGTACAACGGCTGGGTAACTCACGGCCGGGTAACCCACCGTACCCGGGTAACCGGCGGGCAACCGGACAGCGGATATTAATTGCCAGCGATGATCGTGTAACGGTTGAGCCGGGTCAAAGATTAATACTGCAGAACGTGATTACAATCACGAAAATTAATATATTTTTTAATTTTACAATTTCTCATTAAAATAAAACAAGTACTCGAAATGTAAATGTTTTCTAGTAAATTAAGATCACCAATTATTTTGTATGTATGTAAATTATTTATTATACACAAAAAAACAGGTAAAAAAATACACAATAATTCAAACATACAAAGACGAACTTATCCCTGTAAGGGATCTCTTGCAGTTAACCGTTGAGCAAAAGAGTGAACTATATGAAACAAGAGATAGACAACCAAACGTGTACAGTGCGTGATTTGAATGATACCAATGTAATTATAGTATATTACCTACTATGCTTAATTCGTACATATACTTCACATATAGTTATAATTTAAAATACATATATGTACCTACATATACACGGTGTAACGTCAGCATTCTGAAAGATTTTAATGCTGGATTCGTGACCATATTTAGAGTCTTTAATGTTATATAAAATTTCCTGGATTCGGCTTGGTTTCAGAGATAATAAACCTTTTTTCGAAATAAGTTTTTCGACGTAACTCGTCATTTAACTTCTTTTGGATTACAATACTACCACAATGTGTTCTAATATTACCACACCTTTTACCTGACAATCAAAAAATACGAATAGACTTGACGAAATAACCTCTACCTAAAAAAAACAATTGAAATAAATAATTTAAACAAATTGTTGTTATGATAAAAAGTACTGGAAATGTTAAAAAGTATTCAAATCGGCCTAAAAAAAAAGAAAAAAAATATTTTTTTTTGGTGGAATTGACATTAGATCTCATAATATTTTTTGTTTATTTTGATGTCTAGAATGCATAGTTAAAATCTTTCGCAATGCTCGCGTAACACCGTGTAATACTTATCGATAAATAAAATACTCAACCATTTCACAAACTATTTTATTCAGTGAGTTAAGTTGCAAGTACAAGTACCTTTTTATTTAAAATATTAAATAGAATTGTAAACCTACTTCCAAGAAAAAATAATCTTCTATGTGATATTTGTAATAATCAGTAGGCTAAGCGAGTGGTGCGGTGCGACCTTTTGTCGCCGCAAGATCACATTGACCGACATTGACCGTCTTTTACTTATAATATTAATAAAAGATTATTATTATTTTAATTGAATGCATGTTATAGCAGTTAAGTTAACTTTAAGAATTAATGTGTCATAATCATAACCATTCGTATCCATGAGGTACTGACTATTTCGCATCTAAAAGCCATCTTGTAATTGCCATGGTACACTAAAGAAAGAATAAAAGACGGATAGTCTAGCTCGCGGCGACATACAATTGCACCAACCATATGTTCAGCCATATGACTTCGCTGAAATTGCAGGTATATTGCGTTCATTTTCGTTTATTTAAGTACCACCCCCAGTGATCAGCGAACAAGCATACAGTGGATAGTAAGCTAAGCAATTGCCAATCATCCAGCCTTTGGACGCCTACAACTTCATATTCACGTTTTTAACTCCTATTTTAACAACCCGATACCCTCTTGAGAGAACGTCTTACTGAAAAAAGACCGGCAAATCTCACCATCCTATATGCTTAGCACATGATTGGTACGTCTCAGGGATCTCTTTTATTCATATAGTTTGTAAAAGACGGAAAATCTATCTCGCGGCGACATACTGACGTACCAATCATGTGCTAAGCCTACTAGTGATGCTAGTCTAGCCCTTTCTGCGAACGGTATTTAATAGGCATAAAACCCATCAAATTTGTCGGTTCTATCCGGCTTACTCAACGTAAACTCGGTCGGTCGTGATACAAGCGTGTTCTTCCCGATCGGCAATTTGAGGCCGATGAATAAACTTACACCTACGCCTGGTCTGGGTTTAACGTAGGGAAAATTACATCAAAGGATAATTTGATAATAACATGGCTACTGGGAGATACTTTGGATATCTCTAGGGGAAACTATTTATTTTGTGGAACATAAGACAGTTATTTATGATGTCGGTTTACAAGGGTTAAAATTCTTTTCGTTGTCTTGTTTCATAGCACTCTGTCACGCTTCAAGTTGGTGTCTCGACTCAGTATTATAAAAAAATCCAGTGCAGTTGTATTTCTTTTTCACGCTAGATTTTAATCCATACATCAAAAATTGGAAACAATACTAAAATCACAACTGTGTCACGTTTTTAAGGACACAAAATAAGATAACGAAAAGTATTTTGACCCACAAGTACTATAGTTAACCTGGTTCCTGCACTAGGCAAAGCCTTCAATAGCCGAAATTCGGGATTATTTGAGATAGCATATTTAGAATAACCTATAAATACATGGATGAGTGAAGACTTGGGGAATTCGTGTTTACATATGTGCGTGTGCGTGTGCGATGTGTAAGTGTTTACGTAACTATGTGTGTCTATGCATCGCGCTTGTGGATGGCGCAGCAGTCATGAGTTCGATCCCTGGCTCGTACCAATGAGTTTTTGAAAAATTTATGTACGAAATATCATTTGATATTCACAAGTGCTTTGCGGTGAAGGAAAACATCGTGAGGAAACCTGCATGCACCTGCGAAGAAATTCAATGGTGTATATGAAGTCCCAAACAAGTATACGTAAGTCGTACCTAAGTCCACGCAAAATAGGCACGTGGCCAGAATACAACAACAACAACAACAACATGTGTTTCTATGCGTGTGTACATGTTGGACCGATGTGTACATTCACTGTACAATTCTCAGTAACTTATTCTATGTTCTCATAATGAAGCGATTTGAGCAGTTTGCAGTTCAACTTTTGTTTCTCGAAATGGAGAGAGTTGATATAGTTTTATTCAACATTTTATGAGTTGTTAAGATGATAAGAAAATTTACTTTATTACAATGAACATACATTTTAAGCCACAAACAATATATACCTAAAGTTCTAGTCAAATAACCCGCCCATGTCATCCCTGGCGTAAAAGTGCCCATCACGCTCGCGTCATTGCCACGCTGAATCGCGATTGACAATTTTTGCACCAGGAATGTCCCGGAGCGAGAGTCAAAACCTCTCTGTTGTAAACGCCACCCAATCTCCGCGACAAAAACCTTAGCTTCTTCTTAAGTAGTATCACTAAAATGTATATTCATTTAAATATTAGATAAAATCACCAAAGAAAAATGCCGAATCAGCTCACGACCTCAGCTTTCGCGGCTGATGCATAAACCACTCGGCCACTCCAACTCAGCGGACACCGGTGAATTTCTCGGGTATATGTAATCTGTTATAAGGCTAGGCGTCTTTAAGCGATAAGCGCTATCTAATAATTGAATTTGTACGAAACATTTTTTTCGTACAAATTCAAATAGCGCCATCTATTGAGCCGAACACAAATCGATAGAACCTATAACCGCAACGAGGCAACACGTTAGGCAGTTCACGGGTGGCCGCACCGACTTATGGTTATGTACACGAACTATTCCAACTACTTAGTCTCGTGTTGGATTGGTATTGAGTGTCCCTTATTTTACAATTTTTTGAAATTAATAACGCAGCGCAGCGCCCCCAAATCGGCTTATTTAACCCCAAAAGACTGAAAAAAACAGCTCATTTCTGTAACAGGAACCCGTGCAGACTATCATCTGAAATTTCCATACAAATTAGTATTTTTTTGGTGTCACACAGTAGCTAAGTTGGTTGCATATTGTTTTTCTGTTCTCATCAAGTTTATGACAGAATGTTTATAACACAGTAGTTTAAGTTAATGCCATAGAAAAGTAACGAAACAAAAAAAAAACAGGCACACACAGCAAAAACAGGGGTACAGGCATCAGCCGCGAAAGCTGAGTACGTGGGTTCGATCCCCACCTCGGACATAGGTGATCTTGGTCGTTTTTCTTTGGTATATGACATCTAATATTTATAATTTATATAGTATTAAGTAGTGTGACTACTGGAGAAAAATTAAAAGTACAAATCAAAATATTTAGTTAATAAATAATTTGATTTGTGTTTTCACAATATGTTCAATAGATGGCAGCACCCATCTCTCTCTAGCTATTCTAGAAAACTGTAAAGTATTCTAATAGGAGGTGCAAGCATGTAGTTAGTGCTTGCCCTTAGAGAATGGTCAAAGGCGCCTAGCCTTGTAAGGGATTGCATATACCCGAGAAATTTGACCGGTGGTTGCTAAGACCGAGTGGCCGAGGGGTACAGGCATCAGCCGCGAAAGCTGAGTACGTGGGTTCGATCCCCACCTCGGACATAGGTGATCTTGGTCGTTTTTCTTGGTATATGACATCTAATATTTATAATTTATATAGTATTAAGTAGTGTGACTACTGGAGAAAAATTAAAAGTACAAATCAAAATATTTAGTTAATAAATAATTTGATTTGTGTTTTCACAATATGTTCAATAGATGGCAGCACCATCTCTCTCTAGCTATTTTAGAAAACTGTAAAGTACTCTAATAGGAGGTGCAGGCATGTAGTTAGTGCTTGCCCTTAGAGAATGGTCAAAGGCGCCTAGCCTTGTAAGGGATTGCATATACCCGAGAAATTTGACCCGTGGTTGCTCAGACCGAGTGGCCGAGGGGTACAGGCATCAGCCGCGAAAGCTGAGTAGGTGGGTTCGATCCCCACCTCGGACATAGGTGATCTTGGTCGTTTTTCTTTGGTATATGACATCTAATATTTATAAAAAAAAAACATTTTCATACATTGTATAAGAAAATAAATGGCATAAAAGTCGGCGCGGGTTGCAGTTACAGGAATAAACTGAAATTTATTTTAAGAGTGCTTTGAGGTAAAAGTAACCGATTTAGGGGGTATGCGTTATTAATTTAAAATTCGTAAAAGAGGGCACATCCTAATTGGTACACATTCTTTTTTTCTAGTTTCGCAGGCCTATAAATCCCAGGCTTTTCATAGGCTTGTGAAGATTCAACAGGCACGATTCCTTTTGAGAAATTTGCTGTGTTTATACTAAAGGGGAAAATAAGACGCGATGCGATTTCAATCAAGGTTGCATCAACATATCAGATCAAAACAAGATATCAAAACCAGAATAGGCTCTTGGGGCTTGATTATGTACCAGTATTTATGTGCAGGTAAACCGGGTTTATAGCAGTGGTAGGGTTAGTTAGGGTTTGCCGATTGAATCCTAGGATTGTGTGGTTTCCTAGTTTTAGTAATATAAATAAACAATCATCTGCAAATAGGTCTCTCCTGGTCTTCTACCTCGAACAACGAAGTTCGTAAATTTCGGGGATTTGTCTTTGTCACTCCAACGAACGCGTCATTACAGCCTGGCCACGACATTGGTCTAAGGCGACCGGCTTAGCGGAAAACGTATGGTGCTCCCTCTCGTACCCATATCGGCATCCCGCTCCAACTCATGGATTCGCTCGCCGCTGGTCGCCTTAGACCAATGTCGTGGCCGGGCCGTTAGAGTGACGGAGAAAAATCCCCGTTTGCGAACTTCGGTGTTCGCTTGTTGCCTTATGCATGGACGCATTAGGATAATGCCAATAATCGCCACATTGGGCCAGCGGGTTAGCGACCATGGTAGTGTCTAATTACCACAAAACTTTTTTGTAAATGTTATAATAAAAGCGTATAGGCACGTAATACATACTGTAGGTGTGTACGTGTAAAGGTCTTCGCACATTAC
>JALPQI010007342.1:0-60405 GCA_025490895.1 Thaumatotibia leucotreta
ATGTCCGACTGCAGGTTTGTGTCACCGAACACTACGTAACAGATGATAAGCATACGAAGTCACTGTGTGCACAAAACAATCATTTTTAGCTTGGAGATTACCGGCTTGCATGCCGTCGGCTCTGTCCAGCCCCCACCCCGATTGAAATTAATCTTAATCGCTCTGTATATCTTCCATGGCAGGTAGCATCTTTACCGTACCAACATCCTCGCTTTATCAAAGCGTTTAAGAAATGCAACGCCTGTATCGTACCACAGCCAAGTTGTCTATCTCTCTTTCCTTGACATTCCATATTTGATCCGAGTCTAGACTCATTACGTCGTTCCTTACCGAAGTCGTACGGTATCTCATAAACACCCGAGCTGCCAAGTGAATTCCCGTCCTTTGAAGAGCATAAGAAATACTCATATTGGTATGAGGAAGCAAAATGGTCTTAATGCTAAACCTCCGGCGTAATAGGCGTCCAATTTCGTTTGTCACTCCTTTAATATGAGGCAAGAATACTGGTGCCCTCTTTACTGTGTGGTGATTTCGAAACGTCCTTGAGCTCCTTGTACGCTGACTTTGTCACCAACCATATCTGTTCCTCTCCAAGCTCTCCAACGTCTCGTCTCGTCTGACATGTTGCAACATTTGTAATAATTTAGATAACAGGAGGTAATAGGAGATACCTGTGTCCAGCAGTGAACTGAAATAGGCGAATGATGTGATGTGAATAAACGATATAAACTCATTTCGCATGTATTGTGAATCAAAGAACCCCGAGAAAAGGTTTGCGAGATAATGATATAAGCCAGTTAGCAAGTAGCTTTTCTATAGACTTTTTGTGACAGACGATCATTCTGACCTAGCATTACTCAAGAAAACAAAATGTGACATCCACCTATCTCTTAAATGTGGAATTTATTCTGGGATGCAATTATTAAGATCGGAAAGTAACACATCAACAACTCTATCAGGAATTATAGCAAAAACGTCATCCACATTTCGTAACCAGCATCTCGGCCTATTTGGACAACTCTCGAATGCCCTCTGCTCAAATTTATCCATGAAAATATTGACCAGTACCAGAAATACAACATTATAAGAGAACTCTTTGCTTCCATTTACGAATAATGCTCCCCTCGCCAAACGAAATAGCAACTATTCAGGAAATGTTCGATGAATTTCATGTACACATAGGTAGGTCGTTACGAGCTACAATATCTTTAGTTAGTTTTATGGGTGAATCAACTTTTTTCTGTCTGTTATTGTCATGGTTACGGTTGCCTGAGTCACGCTGGTTTTATGCAAAATTATGACACTTAAATCATGCAAACATGCATGTAGTACATGTTTGTAGGTGACCCATTAAGGAACAGACTTACCAACACCAGAATAATGCATGTTTCCATAGTTCAAATAGCATAATCTTGCATAAAACCAGCGTGACTCAGGCGACCGTAACCATGGCAATAACAAAAAGAAAAAAGTTGATACACCCTTATAGTTTCCAGTAGGTACTCTCAAACAATAAAGCTACATCAAACTCAACTACATAATCTCGTCTTCATTGAACACGACATTTTCCAGAAAATGTACAAAAATACTGTACCTGATCTATTTTTCATAATAAAACATGCAAAAAACTATTCACCTGCTTAATTTTATCAAAATATTCCATCAGGGTTCCATAAAATTCCTATTAAATTGTTTGTTAAATGGCATAATATAGTAACTAACAAAAAGTTTTTATAACGTTTCCGCAAAATAATGTAGTAAATAACAGATACGACAAAACTTACACGCATAATTCCAACGTATCTCGTAGTATGTATAACTTACGATCAAAAACCATTTATGACCACCAGCGTAAAGTGAAGTTAGTAATACATACCACAATTTTTAGATTCTTTTCTCCGTCATATACTGTCGTAAGTGCAATTCCGGCAAAAATGTGAAATATATCAAAAAAGTAATTATATCACTATAAAGTAAGTATCTTTATTAATGTGTGTGCCAATTTTCAAAGCAATCCGTTGAACTATGTGACCACCATACACATTTAAAACTTTAAAGTGCTCTCCTGTAAACTTTCAACTATTTTCAACTTACGACAACTTACGTAGGGGCCGTCGATATATTTGGCCGGCAACCAGTCATTTCCCGGCCTCGGTAGTAATGTACTATTTTCTCGTTAAAAAACTGAGATTTATTTAGAAAAGACATTAAAATACGTTAAACTGAACATATTTATCAAAATAAAATATTGGCCTACTTTGAGTGAACAAGATTCAAAATAAACAGTTTTTGTGTCTCCTGTAAAGTAGCTATTTATAAAACACATAGCGACTTTTGTAGGAACAGCGACGATTTGTGGACAAACTGATATCAACTTTATTTCCTGCAGAGTAGGTAAAAATTCCAATGACAAATTTTGGATATTTTTCTTCTTTGGCTGGGTCGCGGTCGCAGGAGGCTATAATAGTAGGTAAAACAATTGTTTGTATATGTTTGTCAAGGAATGTAGTACACGACTTTCGCAAGGTATTACATACAAAATTGATAAGTCGAGTCTGTATTAGAAATTACGACTGTATGTATAGGACGATAAAGTTAAATTTCATCTGTAGCAAACACTAGGCTGTAGTATGTTCCTCCGCCTGGAATTCAACATAACAGGAAAACTAATAACTTTAATTGTTATCTTTAATTTGCACAAACAACATAATGACCAATTATTCATTTGTAATTATGGGGTAAAATTTAATAACAAGTTAAAACGTAGGTATTAAGTATGTATGCTAAGAATAGGATTAAATAGACTTACCTATTTTTATTATAATAGTCAATATTCCAAGAAATAGTAATAAATATAATTGAATCCTGTAAATAAAGTATCTAAATATACAAAATACTAAGTAGCGTTTTCCTAATAATGTACCTAAATAATCTCCAAGAACCCAAACACTAAATTTAGAATACCGGCGATGACAAAAAAATATAATTGCTTCAGAAATAAGAATCTTACCTGGAAGAACATTTTGAGAGATATAGCTAACTCCTACTTTATTGAGTAAGGCAGTTTTATCAATTAAACAGTTAAGTTCGTTCGTAATCATTCGTTTGTAATACATACAAGTATAACTCGATTCTACATCCCCCCCCACAGCTCCTCTCAAACAGGTCTTTAATGGTTTCAACGCTAAGGCACGATGGACACAAAGTTGGTTTGTCCTCTTTCCTCATCGACTTGAGGTGTATTAGTTAAATTTTAACGATTTAATATTGTTCCTTAGTTTAAACGTTGATGGTCACTCTAGTTGCCAATGTGGTCAAGTTCAGTGCCTAAAGTGATACGTGAACATGCGCGGGACGAAGTGCGTCGTGTTTATTGTTCTGCTTTTTCATTTCGTTAGAGGACAAAAAGGTATTGTTTTTGTTATTGTTTGCATTTTTAACGTTTGTTTTGACCTAACATTTTCTAACGCCAATGTTATTTTTGGCTTTTGAGGGTAGATGGGGTGTTCAAAATACACAATTTATGTTTACAGTCGAATAAAAACACAACAGTTTGCATTTAAATTCAATGAATATGAATAAATTAAAATGGTACAGGTACTTAATTTAATAATTATTAGAGAATCGACATAATTGAATGTATTTACGATTGTAAGAAACCTTGTAACTCGCTTGTTTATTTATAAAATAATATGCTGCCGAACAAGTATCAGCAACTAATATGATTTATGGATATTAATATACGTGTTTTGGGCGTATTATTAAAAACAAAACATTGTTGAACATACATAAACACTGTGAACAGTAATTTAGTGTCAATTTATATCATATAAAGTACTGAGTACCTACAAGATTCAAATTTGAATTTTTTTTAATGGGATTTGGACATAATATTAGTTCAATGAAGAGTATTTCAGTCTCAATTGCTTGTAACTGAGTATCCTAATTTAATAAGGGACAATCAATAAACCTCTTAGAGTATTCCGACACCCTATCGACATACTTGTACACATATACCTACATACACCTTACAAAGGTACCTATTTACTACGGTTTTGCAAAATATTCAAAATGGTCGCCCTTGAATTCTTGATAAACGAGGAAAGGACGAACGCTGTCCCCGTTAGGTTGAATGACCTACGTCCTGTGCAAACCTGAGGACAGAAAGATCTGGGTGCTTAGACAAGTTGCCAAACGCTAACGCTAAATCGTCAATCGTAAACGAAAGGCAGCTTCGTCTCACTAATATGAAAGAGTGACAGAGAGGGAAAACTACGATACGCTACTAAGCGTTAGCGATTGGCAACTTGGCTAAGCATCCAGGCCAAAGATCAGCCGTACAGTCGCCATCATATACCAGGCTTAGCACATGATTGGTGCGACAGCATGTCGCCGCGAGATAGATGTCCCGTCCTTCACTAGCTATATTAACAAAAGAGGGACGGATAGACTATGACGCGGCGAGATACTGTCGCGCCAATCATGTGCTAAACATACTGCATGAGGGTCAAAATTCTTTTCGTTGTCTTGTTTCATACCACTCTATCACGCTCTTAGTTGCTGTTTCGACTCAGCATAATGAAAAAAAAATCGGTGCACTTGTATTTCTTTTTCACGCTAGATTTTAATCCATACATCAAAAATTGGAAACAAAACATCATCTCATACAAAAATCACAACTGTGTCACGTTTTTTAGGGACACAAAATAAGACAAAGAAAATAATTTTGACCCATGAAAGCGAACAAGGTGGCCATTAATATCGGAATACGACTATTGCCAAGGTTACGGTTATGGTATATGTTCTGATATTTATGATCACCTGTAGTATACTACACTATACTTACATACATGTAATATGATTGAATAGGGTGTAATGATTCTACTCAGTAAAGTAAAAGTAGAAAAGGGATATGAAATTACGTTTATACTAAAACATCATGTTCTTGATTTATATAAGGTAACTGAGGTGGAAAATTAAACTAGGCCAAGTCGAAGCTGAGATGTAAAATATAAGGAAACTACAATGTGATATTTTCCTCAAAGGACTTTATTAACCGCAAACGAAACAATAGCTAATGTCATCGTCAATTTTTGTATAATAATTACATTAATTAAATGATACACCAGTGTGGCCATAGGTACATATAGGCAGATAGTCACCTAATAATTTGCTTAAGATTATTACATTTATTACGCAAGCAAAAAGGCAAGCTGTTTTGATCGCATGAAAGATGACGCTTTATCTGTGCGTATAATATTCTGCATCGCGCTTTCATCATAGTGAGTGAATAATTTTAAGTTCAATGCGACTACAAAGTTTTGTTCACCCCTGTCAATCTTCTCTATACTGAAGATTTAAATTTGAAACTTGGAATAAGTAATTATTACTTAATACGAGGAATAAACGACAATTTTACCTGTTTTTCATAAGTAGTACTCTGACCTGTTGATTACGACTAGGGCTCTCGATAACCTTTATTATGATAGTTATAATTACATTTGTTTTAACTCCCTTATCATTTTCTTCTTAATACGATGTGAATGTGCTAATATATAGCTGTAACATAGATAAAGCTTGCCCACGAAGTAAAGTAGGCCATGGGACTGTAAATTGATTCTTCTATGTTATGTTTAACAATCCAATATCTAAAAGCATTCCCTTAAAAGTCGCTAAAATCAAAATAACTTCAGATAATTGTTGATTTCGACAATGTTAGACTTGAAATAGTTAATAAAAATTGTAGACACTAAATTGGCAGTTTATTATAGTATCGGTATTGTAATTTAGTTAAGACCCATTGAGAAACTAAATGGTAAAATAAGAAAAAACACTACTAAAATCCAGAAATTTAAATAAAAGTCTATAATTATGGAGAAATTGATATAAATATCAATCACAGCGTCGGAGAAGTACGGCAAAGAGTCCTTCTTCCCAATAACATCTATGCAACGTTATGGACACATTAAAAAAATACGGCAATGTCTACTTTATTTCGAGGATAAAGCCTTATTAAGTAATTAAAGAAAAAACGATAATTTAAATAAATAAGAAAAAATAAGAGGCTTCCGTGATGCGTTTGTTCTCCAAGCGGGAATTCCAAATTCAAGTGAAGTTAAATTCAAGAAATACAAATATAAAAACATTTTTCTCAGAAACTAAAGGTAGTACTAATTATTGAATGAATACCTCAATAGAACATTTTATCAAAATTTACGGGTGAAGGGAAATGCAAAATTGTGTTGTATTAGATATCATAACATAATATTAAATTTTATGTCCTTTTTAGATGTTGAAACAGGAGATAACCTTCAGTACCAGTTCTTCCCGGTGGAAGGAAGCTCAGTGCAGTTTAAAGTGCGTGCACACAATGACGCCCACATAGCACTATCCATGCACCCTCAAGAGTCGGATCCTATGTATGAGGTATATGACCCAACATACGCGAGTTTCAACCATCGAAATCGCTACTATTTTCTCTGTTGTAACCTCCACAGACTATATACTACGATCGTAATTGTAACTATGTTTTCAGATTGTTATTGGAGGATGGACCAACACAAAAAGCGTTATCAGAAGGAGGGAGTGCTCTATGCCCGAGAAAGATGCAAAGCAGACGCCTCAGTACCTCAGCGAAGATGAGTCTCGAGGGTTTTGGGTGCAGTGGGACAATGGGATAGTGTCAGCAGGGCGTGAGGGAGAAGAAAAGCCCTTCCTTTCGTGGCGAGACCCTGAGCCGTTCACTATTGGCTCCGTGGGTGTGCATACTGGATTTGGATCCAACGGTGTCTGGAAATTGCAAAGTACGTTTGTCTACTAATTAGATTCAGTACTGAGTTATTTGAAATTCCGGAATATTTATGTGCTAATATTTGTAACTATTGTTTGGTCTTTCAGATGCTTCTGCTGAAGATATTGAACCTCGGAATAGCGGTAAATATGAGGGATATGAAGGTACGTAGCTACGAAAATAATGTCATAATTGTGTTAAACGTCTGGTATATTTATAAGTAACCAATGTAACCATGGCATAAAAGAAAATCTAACATTTTATAGGAATGAATAGTATTTTAGCAGCATCAGAGCCATTACCATTTCATAAGTGAAGTAATAAACAGTAGAATATCATAATTGTCATACTAAAAATGTTGTTACGTTTGGATTCTAGTGAAAACGGAGGACAACACGAAGTACCAGTTCTTTCCCGTGTCGGGCAAAATGCTGCGCTTCAAGGTGCGCGCGCGCAACGATGCTCATATCGCGCTCACTACCCACCCGTGGGACTCTGCGCCCATGTACGAGGCATGTACTTTTGAAATTACAGAGTCTACCTAAATTTATCGTAGTTTTTAGTCATACCATTAGACGAAAAATGTATCAAGTTATAGAAAAAAAAACATAGAACTCATATTACACCATCAATCTCTCTCAGTGCACTGCTGCTGGGCGTAGACCTCTCCTTTTGAGTATGCGTATGGACGCATAGTTAAAAAGTAAAGAGGTAAATGCCCATAGTCACCACACTGGGCAAGCAGGTTGGCACTCGCAGTAGAGACGATGAACGCTCATTCATACAAAACTTAGAATGTGTACCTACATATTTCAAATTCAGAATTCATGTATTTATTGGGCACCATTAAGTCTATAAGATAAAAACTAAAATTTCAGATTGTCATTGGTGGATGGGCTAACTCTAAGAGCGTTATCCGACGAAGACATTGCGAACAACCCGAAAAGGATGCTCTTCAGACACACCAGTTCTTGAACAAGGATGAATATCGCGGGTTCTGGATGCGATGGGACAATGGAATTGTCCTGGTGGGGCATAAGGGGGAGACTAGTCCATTTTTGTCGTGGCATGACCCTCAACCTTTTAAGGTGGCTTTTGTAGGTGTCCACACTGGCTACGGATCTACTGGAACATGGAAGTTTGAAAGTACGTCAGTCTTAAAATTGGAAGTTTAATAAAATATATGTTTATCATGTCGATGCTTGTAAAATTATTGCATTTTAGTTCTTTTTGAAGTCAAGAAATTTACAAAATAAAGTATAATAAATTCAACCAGGATTTATTTTTACTGGACCTACACCCAAAGTTAAACAACACATAGATACGGTGAAAGAAATTGCTATTCAACTGACAATTGAATGAAAACTGACTGTTTGGTATCTATTCGTGTAGAGATTAAACAGCTGGAGGCGACTGTTTGTATTATTCTTAGCTATATAGCTAGCTAGTAAACATTAAACACATAAAAGGTGAATATCTGAGCGTTTCAACTGCCTAATTTTGGTGGCATCATTTTTGTCGAAGTTTCTAAACGTCTCAATGTTATACTTCGTCATTTGTATAAGGTACCGTACCTCCTTCAAATGACAAAGTAGCACATTGTAACGAATAGAAACTTCGGCAAAAAAGATGCCACCGAAATTAGGCGGTTGAAACGCTCAGATATTCACCCAAAAATGATACGAATGAATCCTCTGGTTGAGATGTTACGACTTTTATATTATTATACCGGGATAAAGGGCTACAGAAAATATTTTTAAACATTATGATTTGCCTATATTTTTGCTCTTGGTTGTACCTACACAACACAGCCAAGTGTAAAAATGTACATAAAATAATATATACATGGTAGTGTAGTTAAATAAAACGTTGCTTTGATAGTAAGAATGTGACATTTTGCCATAAAATAAAACCATCTAGGGTCTATTTGGAAAGTGAAGGCACGTGAATAATTGGACTGCTAGATGCCTTACATTTCGGCACAGAGTCTGCAGAAAGCTTCTCTGGAGCTATGGTCTCTTATTTAATGCTACACACGGCGTCTGACGTTAGCACATTACGTTGCGGTCGACGTCTGAACGCTGCCACCATATTTAAAATATTAAAATTTTCTTTCAGATGTTCCTTCTACTGACCCTAAAAATGTTGATAATGGTAAGTTGGGTTGTTTAAAAAATTTCCCTGAGACAATCATCATCATAAATCAAAGAGCTGCGTCTATAGTTTTTTTATTTGAGATCCTGATACGACACGAATTTCAGTTGGTTCATTATGCTATTCTTGGCCTGCCACTCTTCCTTCTGCCTTCTACATTTCCCTCTATTATGCTCTTGATGAAATCATCGTATCGTAACAGGTGTTTCAGCATGTTTCCTGTTCTGAAACAATAATTACTAATATTTAAAAGTAATATTTTGAAAAAGCTCTGAAGGTTAAATGGAAAAATAGCCAAACCCAAAACAGTACCTAAATCATAACGGTTATGTTGTCACTCTAGTCCATACATTTCAGATATAGCCACGGGAGATAACCTCCAGTATCAGTTCTTCCCCGTGTATGGCACTTCGACCAAGTTCAAAGTTCACGCTCGTAATGACGCCCACATAGCCCTTGCCTCCATACCTCGAGAATCCGGACCTATGTATGAGGTATGCCACCAATGGGAATTAGAAACTCTGATCCAGATTGCATAACAACCTGCCAAAGCTGCCAACCCTAACGGCTAGACCATGGACACGAGCAAAATGCAGCGCGGCAAAGGTTTTATCCGTTCATTGCTCGGTCGAGACCCACAACTCGCAGTGGTTAGTTGGAATCACACGCAATGATTACAAAAAAAAACGCTTGCCGCGCCGCAATTCGCGAGTGTCCATGGCCAAGTCTTTAGGGTTGGCAGTAGGGCTGTACCGTTTCTGGGGCTCTAAGGTATGGGTCCCGCAAAGGGTTGGCACGGGACGCCGATTGTCCCGCTTTTCAGGGAACACTAAACTGGAAATTACTGAAACTATTTAAAAAAAATGGCGAAAATGACCACCTGCATTCTCCAAAACTACAGGGCTTAATAGTTGACAAAAATATATTAGTTTACAGGACAACCTGTAAGAAGTTTCAATTTTTTTTTATATTTGCTGCAACGGGTTCCGAGTCCGACTCGCACTTGGTCAGTTTTTATCATTTAATACACTTTCTCATGCGTCCCGCATTTTATAGCCAAGTCCCGCATATTATTGGTGAATGTACCGCATATCTCAGATCTTTGGTTGGCAGCCCTAGTTGGCAGCTTGTTTGAATTTCAACCAAGAGTAATTTGGTGATCTCTATACAAATTCTAAATTAATAAGGTAATTAGCCCGTCGAAGTTTAAACGGTATTTTTGATTTATTATGCTCTTCCTTAAGCACCTAAAATAGATTGTACAATTTGTAATGGCTAATTAATATTGTAAAGTTATGTCAACAGGTAAATGGCAAATTAATTAAAATAATCTACAAAGACTGTTAGGAACATCGGTTTAGCTTCTTCTGCTGCAGCTATTTAAAATGTTGCTCTCAATTAAATTTGGCAATAACCGCGATTGATTCATAGAGATACATTATGATTTTAAAAGTAAGATTACGTTACCGTTTTTTTTTCAGATCGTTATTGGAGGCTGGTCGAATACAAAAAGTGTAATTAGAAGGAGAACCTGCTTTCCATGGGATAGAGATGAGGTGCAAACGCCGAATATTTTGGGTGGCAGCGAATTCCGTGGTTTCTGGGTGCGGTGGGATAACGCGACGATCCTCGTGGGGCGGCAGGGAGAAGCCAGACCTTTCATGAGTTGGCTAGACCTGGAGCCGATGCCAGTCTCCTATTTTGGCATTCATACAGGATTTGGAGCGACGGGCTTGTGGGATATCGGTAAGTGCCCGATTTTCAATTTGAAAAATCCTGAAAACTTGGCGATGACAGTGCTAGGTGAATGTCGAAGAATATTAGCAAATGTATTTAAGTAATGTGATTGGTAACAATTACTTAATTACATATATACTGGGTAACTTGGTTCTAATAGGAGTATTTTTATTTTTATTTACAGATAATTTACGAAACGGTGAAGGAAGCCAAAGTAAGTATGGCCATGAATTATACATACTAAATTATTTAAAACATTATGGGCGATGATAAAATAAGGGTATTTCCCAAATTAAAAAGTTTGTAAAAGTTGGTAGGTATAATTGTAGGATAGCTCCCCTCTATAACAAAACACATATCATCAAACATTATAGATAAACAATTTTCAACTCAGGTAACTTTGAATGAAGTGTAGTATTAGCACTTAGCCATATTACTATTTATTTGGATTGAATCTGTTATAAGAGAAGCCTGATTCATTTGTGTAGGATATTAGATGTATTTTTCAAATCCCTTCTATAATTAATGTTTTTCTAATAGTATTTTTAATGATTTTGACACATTACTACAAAGTTTTCTGAGAACTGATTGAAATATGCAGAATCATTGGATTTTTAAATGCATCCTATATTTTTATATAATAAGTGTACAATGGAATTTCAGCTTCCATTCCTACGGGAGATACTACGGAATACCAGTTCTTCCAGGTATCGGGTCGTTCAGTGACATTCAAAGTGCGCGCTAACAACGATGTCCATGTGGGACTTTTCTCGGAGCCCCGCGAAACAGACCCCATGTATGAGGTAAGAATTTTTTTTTATAGTCATTTGATGGGTACGATGTACATATTCGTAACCAGCAACATATAAATATTATTTTGTTCGCTTTAGTCACTAATAATGATTTCGTACTTGTATATTAGTTCGTTTTCGTGTGTTACATTTTGATAAATTTTATGTAGGTATATTGTATACTCAAACATTATTTTATTGAATAATCAGTTTTATCTAATCCGTCGAGTAGGTATTTGTCTAGGAAAGTTAAAATGTGGCAAATAAAATGATTAGGTAGTGTGTCTAAAAATCCTATTAATGAGTTAAGTGATAGTTAACTATCAAAGAATAAATTAACTTTTAATTAAGATATATTTTGTCTCGTTTTGGCTGTCCCCATAGTGGAAATTGTGCAGAATGACCGTCCATTTTGATTCCTGCTCCAAGACGTAAAAATAGCCCTGTATTGTGAGGCAATTGTAAAATTTTACATTTCAGATCGTTATTGGAGGTTGGGGAAACACAAAGAGCGTGATAAGAAAGAAATATTGCCACCAAAAAATCGAAAAAGATGAAGTAGCTACACCTAATTTCTTAAATGAGTATCAGTATCGCGGTTTTTGGGTTCGCTGGAATAATGGCAAAATCTCAGTCGGACATGAGGGTTCAAATAGAACATTTATGTCGTGGAATGATTTAAGCCCACTACGTGTTACTCATATGGGTGTGCATACTGGATATGGTTCTACTGGTAATTGGAAGATTGCAAGTAAGTTTTTGCAGTTATGTCGATTTCTAAATCATGAATTATTTTCTGGTTTTTTTTTTCTGTTTAATTGAAGTACTTACTAGTTAGTGTCCATTTTCCTGGAAAATAATTATCATTACGAAGCATTTTATTATTTATTTTGTCCATTAATATAATATGAGTTCTGTGTTTCAATAAATCAATGCTTAATATTTTTTTTGTTTCAGACGAATCACGTAACAACGCCGATGACCGTAAGTAGCAAAAGGTGCATTCAGACCAAAAGAGCATTCGCTGTCCTATCCCCCGCTCTACGAAATCATCCAATCACGTTTTGTGTAACGATCGAATTTCGCAGAGTGGGAGGTTAGAATAGCGAATGTTCGCTAGGTCTGAATAGTAATTTTTAATGTTATCTAACCCATTGGTAAAAATATATGAACGTAATGTAGCTAAAATAGCCTAATAATTGTAGATGTCGTGACCGGTGACAACCTCCAGTATCAGTATTTCCCGATATCCAGTAAATCGGTGCATTTCAAAGTGCGAGCACGAAACGATGTCCACGTTGGCCTGACTTCAGAACCCCACGACACGGATCCTATGTACGAGGTATGTATTTTGATTCGAGATGACTATTGAATTGGTTTAAATATATATGCAATGAAATAATTGGCAACCTACGTTATCATATTCGGTTAAAGAAAGATATGTCCATGAACGACAAACCATCAAAACTGTTTTCATCGTATGGTTATAAGCGTTTATTTCCGAATAGTACATCATAACAAGATTACAAGGTGTCTCTTATTTCGCTGTACCTAATGACAAAGGCCTCCTCCAGCCCTTTCCACTGTGTTTTGTCTGCCACTACTCTTATCCAAAGAGGTCCTAATGTTAGTTTAAAGTCGTCTTCCCATCTTCTTGTTTGGCGACCTCTACTTCTTGAACCATCCCTCGGGTACTAAACAGTCAAATAGTAGTAGTAGAGTACTATTCGTCGATAATAGACCTATCAGGTGCGTTTCACCTAACATGTCTCTTTGATTTAACGTCGAGTCATGTTCAAAATCCCAATTAGTAAACTATGCTAATGGAGAACACACGGCCTCGTTAGACGTTAGTTTCCCTAAGATCTAACGCTAAACAGATTTAGAGTGGCGTCGCAGTAGGTTTCATCAGGTTTTATTATTAGCCGAATATTTTTTTCAGATTGTAATTGGAGGTTGGGGAAACTCAAAAAGCGTCATCAGAAAGAGATGCTGCCTACCCGCCGAAAGGGATGAAGTGCAAACACCCGAAATCTTAGACGACGGTGGTTTCCGCGCCTTCTGGTTGAGTTGGGAGAATGGAAACGTTATGGCTGGACGGGAGGGGGAAACGAGTCCATTCGTGAAGTGGCAAGACCCTGATCCGTTCCCTGTTAGCTATCTAGGAGTACATACGGGCTACGGAGCAAGTGGGAGTTGGAAACTTGGCTCTTCTACTCTTGATGACCGAGTTAGTCATAGTAAGTGTTGACATAATCTACAAATAATACACACATTTTTTAATATTACGTTATGTTACACTGCGAAGTCTATCCTAGTTACAATTAATTTTGAAGTCAAAGTTGGATTGATACTGGTAAGTAATAAGACCAAATCAGATCCAACTGATCTAAAAATGGCATAATTATGGAATATACATACTCGTAATAGTAATATGCTGCCCCTCTCGTTTCTGTCTGTCAGTGAAACTTAACATGCAAAATTGTTTTAACATGCAAAATTGTTTTGATCCTTCGGAGCATGATAATCTGTTCGACATAGTGCTTGACAGATGGTTTTCCATAATTTCCTATCATAGTAGCATAATTTCCGATCGATGTATCGAGAAGTGAAAATTACAAAGAATGTCACTTATATGCTAGCCAGTTCACAATACAGGATAAATCATCATAATCATCATCAGCCAATTGACGTCCACTGCTGGACATAGGCCTCCCCCAGAGAGTTCCACAAAGATCGGTCGTGAGCTGTCCGCATCCATTGGACACCCGCAACCTTTACCAGGTCGTCGCTCCATCTTGTGGGGCGCCTTCCCACGTTGCGCCGTCCAGTGGATACAGGATAAATAGAATAGAATAATTATGCGTTTCAATACTCAAAATAGGTGCTTCTTTCAGAACCGGTGGTAGTTCCCCTAGTTCTGCCTGCGGAAACTCCCGCGCCAGCCGTGTGCATACCGACTAAGACGCGCCTGCGCCAGGGCACCGCATGTGCAGGACAAGTCATCTTCGAGGAGAACTTCGATGCCCTGCGTGAAGATGTGTGGCAAATACAGCAGTACGTGCCTATTGACCACCCTGTAAGTTAATATGTTCTGTGATGTATTCAAGATAGCACATAGCCAGCCCATTCGAAGAGTCGTCATGGATACATGTTGGTCTATTTCCTACAACGGCGATCTTGTTTTGGTTTGCTAATTGAGTTGGCTTAGTAAAATAAAAATGTAGTAGAAATAAATCTTGGTAGAATAGATCAATACAATTTTTTACTCACTTTCAGGAGCTGCCATTCGTCTCATACCAACGTTTTACCGTTTCTGTGAAAAACGGTCTTCTTCGCATCACACCTGCTTTGCAGCAGGTCCAGCCAGGTTTCACATACTACAGTTTATATGGTACATTGGATCTGTATAATGGGTAAGAAACATTTAGATCAAAGTAAGGTAAAAGTACCACTGTTGGATGCTGCACTCGAATTCGACATGGGCGCTTTATTTCAAAGTGGCAAAAAACTTAGGTTTTATCTTACTTCAGTTATCTTCCCATAAATATAATTAAACGGTTAAAGAGCCTAGGTCTCCATTATCAGGCATTGAGCTCGCATACAGGGTTTATCTCAGCGGGCCTAGCGGGCTGCGCGTTATGCATCAGAACGCGCAGAGCTCGCGAGTCGCGAGGCGTGAACGCGGGCTCAATGTTTGATAATAGGGACCTAGGCTCTTCGAAACATGTCGCGTGTAGTAACTAAATACACGTGAGTTTAACCGTTTAATTATAGAACCTATTGTGATAATACAAATCAAATTATTTATTAACTAAATATTTTGATTTGTACTTTTTATTTTTCCCTAGTAGTCACACTACTTAATACTATACCAATTTAAATATTAGATGACAATACCGATAAAATATATAGATGACGATACCAAACAAAAACGACCAAGATCACCTAACGTTCGAGGTGGGGATCGAACCCACGTGCTCAGATGCCTGCACCCCTCGGCCACTCGGTCTTAGCAACCACCGGTCAATTTTCTCGGGTATATGCAATCCCTTACAAGGCTAGGCGCCTTTGATTATAATATAATGTATTGATATTAGTCCTCACGTAAGTTTAAATTCAGTTATGTTCCCATTATTTGTTTCAACAAACCATATTTTTAAGGTGCACATCAGGGCAGACTTCTTCGTGCAGCGTTGAAGCCAGCGATGGTGCCTCAATTATACCCCCGGTAGTGGGAGGTCGTATTTCCAGCAAGTCTAGTTTCGCATTTACCTATGGTACGATCAGTGTTCGTGCCAAATTACCTCAAGGAGATTGGATTTACCCGGGTAAGACGATTCTTTTAATAAAAAATAAAGGTATAATTTTGTTATCTTAATTTTAATTTCCGCGTTTTTCCAGAAATACTGCTTGAGCCGTTAATTAAGAAATACGTTTATGGAACTAAAAACTCGGGGATGCTAAAGATAGCGTGTGCACGTGGCAATCTGGATCTTACTAAAGGTTCTACTCAGTATGGAAATAAGGTAAAATACATATAATACATATAATACATGATCACTAAAACGGGCAAACCCTCTATGCAACACGATTTTTTTAGTAACTGTATCTTTCATATCGTTCCTTATCAAGTAAATTTAAATAATAGTACACAGTTTAATGTGGTGACGGCAGTATGAATACATTTGCCACCACCCCAACTCCTCATGCGGGTGTCGTAAGAGACACCCGCAGAGACAACGAATAAGGGACTAAAGTGTCACTGACCATTATCTGATAAACGATTGATGATGGGCAGCAGCATCATCATAGTGGACACATTACTGCGATCGCCAATGCGCTTGCCCAGCGCGGCGATTATGGGCATTTACCTCCTGAGGTGTTTGTTTATACGCATAGTTAATAGGAGAGGCCTACGTCCAGCAGTGGACTATCATAGGCTGATGATGATGATGATGAGTTTAATAATAATTTAAATTTTATATTAATAGTATAAAAAAAACTTGCTCGTTCAATGTTTCACAGCATCACGATCTCAATAAAAAAAAATATGCATGAAAGGCAGATTTGGGCAAAAAGTAATCCGATTACCCATTCCGATTACTTTTGTATGTGTATAAAAAATGTAATTTACACAAGTAATCAGATTATTTTCTGCCAAATTCTGATGAAAGGTTCTTCCGGTAAGTTGGAAGTACTAGTACCCGACGCTGTACCAATACTCGTCATTATAGCTTGAGTTGCCATCGATAAGATAAAATCGGGTCTATATCGGGTGGCATAATGTTTTTATTTCGAAAAATTTGTCGCATAACAACTTTACGCCGAAAAATTAATGGCATAAACATTGTTGCGCATATTTTTGCTATGCCGAAATTGTTAATCCTAACTTGGTTGTTCCTAAATATTGTTTGTCCTAATGATTTTCGTGTCTAATGTATATGTATCGAAAAATTATTGTGCATAATGGTGATGTTCCTACTATTTAATGTACTAATAGTGATTACCTACCTTTAACTAGCTTTAAAAATATTTTTTTATTCCTTATACTTAACTATTACTAAATAATTCGGCCTGTTGTCCAAAGAATTTAAGTGAGGAATTTTGACCTGGGAACCGGTCGACGAAGCCCCGCTGCGCGGGGCTTCTATTTCCGCTCTAAGGGATAAAAGGTACCTAACGAACCTATCCAGGTTAAGGTAGGGGATGTTCAGGTTATTTCTTTTTTAATGCGGGGGGCTCCGCCCCCCGAGCCCCCCTGGTGGGGGGCTTCGCCCCCCTGGTGGGGGGCTTCGCCCCCCCCGTCCCCCCTTTTTTTGGCTTTGTAAGTATGAGGATGTGTAAACAATTTATTAAAAATACTTAAGTATTTAAAGACTACGCCATTCACTCCGCCCTAGTTTCGAAACCTAACCAATCCACGTCGGTTTTACCCTGGTTTATTACTTGAACATTTTTTTTAACCATTCACCCTGTTGTTCAAATGTTTTGCATGTTGTTATTAAAATGCCTTTTTGAATGAAATTTCGGACATGATAAAAGTAGGCGCAGTGAAAATTGACAGTTCGAGTAGTAGGGAAAACAATATTTATTACAATGAACATTAGGATTATTATGCTTTAGGTCATTCGACATTCGAGTAATCAATATTAGAATAAATATGGTGTAGGTATTTTAAACGTATATGCGCAAAATTAAGTAGGCTAAACAAGTAGTATGCCATGTAACATTATGCCATACATTCTCGGCCAAAAAATTTTAGGACAATCGACGTTATGCGACACGACAGGCACCCGATAAAATCAACTATTAGGGCATTTAAATGATGATTAATGTATGTACCTTTAATGCTTCATATCCCAACTTTGAAATAATTAGCTTATATCTAAAATATTTGCATAATTTTAAGTCAGGTTGACGTTTATTAGGACTGAGTGTTAATATTTCCAATGTATTAGTATATGCAACATTGAAACTTGTACTGAAGTGACGGCTATTGGGACTGCCAGCAAAAGCATCTGACGCTTACTCAAACAATGCAGTTGACTAAGAAAATTTGCAATTTTGTGATATTTTGATATTGTCATGTCACGGGTGTAACGTCATGCCCGAAACGTCAGGATATAATTAAACGTAAGTTTACGCGATTAAGACCCGTTTGTCTGTAAAATATTACAGTAGAACACCAATGCGTCATGAAACTAAAATTATACAATTAAATATATATATATATATACAATACAAATACAAAATTTAATATAGAAATAAAAAAAAAACACATTAATTAGATTTAGGCGACACAACTGCGTGGCTCCGTTGCGTCGTCTGAGCCGGCGTCGTAGGGTTCGGCAGGTTGCCCCGAAACCGCCGAAACACGATGCCCTTCGGCCAGAAGTCCGGACTCGCGATAGTGTCTTGAAGCTGCCGCGGCACGCGCACCACAAACGAGCTGAAGTGCACGTAGTGGCGCGACCGCAGCTGCTGCACCCTCAGCGAGAGGCCAGTCTTCCGGTGGACGTACTCCGCCACGTCATCAGCCACGGCGGAGTAATGCAGGCGTGATACGTAGAGCGCCTTACACGGAGTTGCGACCCGAAGACCAGAATTAACCGGTTCGGCGATGCCAGCCAGAGTCTTGCGAGGCGCCCTGCGCACCTTGCTCTTCCTTTGAACCAGTGTAAATCCCTCCTTATCTACACTGGTGCGGGAGGACATCTCCCTACTGGGAGCCCGTAATTCACCCGCCTTAGAGGGTGAGTTGACTCGGTCAGCTGCGACTCGCTGCCCGGTGACGACATCGGCGTAGGCACGCTGACGTAGCTTCGAAACAGGGGGCGGCCGGGCGCGCGGGGGCGGCGCGGACGGCGAAGCGGCGCGTGCGACACTTGTGGCGGTGTCAGCAACACGTAAACTTGACCCGACGCACGAGCCGGGTCGGATTTCGGTCTTGAAACTTGACGCCGCTGACCGAGTATTAGGAGCGCTATTCCGCAAACTGATGACTTCGTTGCGTAGCTCGGCAATAGTTAATTGGGCCGCGTCAAATTTCAAAATTACTTCTGCAAGACTTGTCTTCGGGGCCACGATATCCTTCAACAAGCTGCGAACGTCTACGTCCTCCGGAGAGACAGACGGCAGGCTAGCTCCCATCTTCACAAACTCCGGAAGTCGGTCCTCGTAATCCCTTAGGATCTTTTTTATATCCCCAAGGGTCTTTTCACCGGTTTCATCCCCTCTCCGGTGGGGAACATATGTGCCGGCAATTCCTAAGAATTGGCACAGCACCTGCTTCGCTGCACAGAAGTCATCGACTGTGAAAGTCGACGCCCAGGAACTTAACTGCACAGCTGTCTCCACGTCCATAGCTCCATCTCGCATCAACTTTTGTTTTTCTTGCAGATAGGCCAGAAAGTCGTTCACAATGGGCGCACGTTGCTCGCTCATTGTGAAAAATCGTATATAATAACTACGTAGTGTAGTGCGTACGTGTACGTTATCCTATATATTATATAATACGTAGGTATTATATAGGATGACAATATCAAAATTAACAAATCCTCTCCCAAAACATATGACAATAATTTATATAGATTTATATATGAGCAAAATATCGTGATTCAAATAAGTATTCTCTGTTGACATGTTGCGCACTAGTTCTTCCACCTTAACGGTACTAATACAAAAATTTGTAAACAATGTTAATAAATAACAACGGTGTGATATATAAATACGAGTAGCTATGCATATCTATGTGACGCCGTACTACGCTATTTTATTTAGGCTTTTACTCTATGATATATGAATGAATGAATGAATGATTTATTTCAAAGACAACATAATGGTCCACAATATTTGTTAGTACTTGCTTATATCTAATCTAATTAAAAACTTATGTTAGGGATTTAATAATAAATACATAAAAGTGATTTAGTCCTCTGAGACATTCTCCATATATGATATGTAACCATTTGGTAGTAGTACCTAGGCCGGTAATAAAAAATATTGTTATAGGTGCTATACAGCGGCCCCGTGATGGACACAAGGTGTCATAACGCGTTGCTCGTCACCAAGAACTCAGACAAGTACTGGGGCGACGACTTCCATGTGTACTCTGTCAGATGGACTCCCGGTGAGAGATTTAATATTATTTTAACTAACTGGTGGCCTTTGAGGCTAATCAAAAGGGCTTGGAGGGACTAATTTCATTTGAAAACACAATTAAGACGAGAAAACGAGGTTCGTTTGTTGGAATCCATTTGTTGATTTTTATAATTGTATTCTCAAGTATCTTATTTTAAACATTTTGCGCAAATAAACGTTCAAGTCTTAATTAAATAAAACTATGAAAACGGATTTTTCGAATACCAAATATTTTATTTTACCTAACATTTGGCGTTTGCTACATTTATTTATTTCATAATAATACAATAAAAAGTAAAAATAAAAACCTTAATTACAAAACTAACAAAAATATTCTAACTTAATATTAAATATAAAAAACCTCCCTTAGGTCCCCTGCCTCCGGAAAACTCCCCCGATGAAAACGGATTACCTATATCGCTTAGTTACATCCCGAAGCTTTGAACCCTTTACAGCGTTCGTGGTCTACGGGTGCCACTTCTTTTCAAAGTTTTATTTCACTATCTCACTAAAAAAGATTATGTACACAGTTAAAGTTTAACGACTACATACACAATAAACATTGTTTTTATTTTTCACAAGGTTCTATATAACATACTGTATAATAGGGCCGATTTTTATGTTGTTGTAGTTTTTTAAACTTTTCTAAATTTGGATATTTTGATATTTTTTCTACTCAGAATCGCGAGTTCTTTCGATCCTCATTAGCAGAAAAAAGTGTTCCAAGAATTCCATTCATTTTTTGTCTTCCACTGAGTTACGGTCGAAGAAAGTGTATCAAAAATAGGAACTCAATGGAATGTTTGTATTTGGGACGCTTTTTTATTTCTATCAGGATCGAAAGAGTTCGTGATTCTGAGTAAGAAAAATGAAAAAAAGTCCTTATTTGGAACATTTTAAAAAACTACAACAAAATAAAAATCCCCCAATAGTAACTGAGTAAAAATAATTGCTTTTTATGTTTGAAGAGAATCTGATCATGTTGGTGGACGGCGAAGAGTACGGCCGCATCGAGCCACCAGGGGGCGGCCTGCGCGCGAGTTTACCGAAGACTTGCTCCGGTCCACATCAATCCGGCATAGCACCTTTTGACGACCATGTAAGTCTACTAGGAGGCTACCACGATTCAGTTTAGGACCTAATCTGAATCCCAACGTGTCAATTGCATAGAATAACTGTCAAAAACCTGAACTGAATTGCATTTAAGAGATCATGGTAACCCCTGTGCTACCATGAATGAATATACCCCACGCATCTCATTTGTCTTATGCGGGAGACATTGGTCCAAGCGAGACATAACAAATAGCATAAGATGCTGTCTGTCATAAATTCAAGATTGAAATTACTTAGGGTAGTTTCTCCGAGCGTTTCAACCGCCGTGACTTCGGTGGCAGCCTTATCACACGAATCCCGTGAGAGATGCAGAAACTTTTATATTCGTAGACATAGTTGACAACTACCAATATATCCAAAAAAAGAGATATCCACGGAAATCGGGTAACAATGATGCCACCGAAGTCACGGCGGTTGAAACGCTCGGAGAAATGCCGTTTAGATGATTTACCGTTTATCTGTTTTCGGGGTTTTCATGGTAAACGTGCAACTAATTTTCTTGGCCATATACAGCTTTAGTGCTATGTTGCACTTAAACACCTGCCATTGCAGAGAAAATCGGAAGTTAAAATTAATTATCCCTTTTTTTCTGCCAGGATACTAAGTAGTCTTGAGCTAACTGAGCTAGCTTGGTGACCAAAAGTCACCTTAGCTCAAGACTTTAGGTAGGTAGGTATGCATCACGAACAACGAAGGATTTGTCCCTTAAGCCGGGACACGTTGTGAATTCTCATAAACAATAAAGGAGTTCCCTCGAGTTTCCGGTATAAATTGCGTACATATGCCACGGTACCTCTGTTCTCGAAATATAAGCTGCTTAAGAAGCTGTTTGTGTTGAAAAACAATTATTATTGATATAAGGGCAGTCGGCCTTCAACTATAGGCTTAAGTATGATGATGCTTTAATTGTTTGTTGATGTTGCCGTCACGTTCTAACAAGTATACAAGTGTAAAAGTGACGCGTAGCACGATAAACGATAAACGTGAGACCACTATAAGCCACCAGGTTGCTTGAAGTCTATTTTGAAGCATGCTGTGAGAGCTTGCTTCAGGTAAACAATCTCACACAACAAACTCTGTGAAGGGCGAAAGGTATAAATAACAATAATTTTTATGCTCTTGTTCCAGTTCTACATAACCCTAGGGTTGGCAGTCGGAGGCCACACAGAGTTTCCCGACGCATGCCTTACGAATAACCACAAGAAGCCGTGGAAGAATCATGCGTCGAAGGCAACCCTGAACTTCTGGAATGACATTGACAGTTGGCATGATACTTGGGAACTCCCGAAGTTGCTGGTTGATTATGTGAAAGTTGTTGCTTTGTAATTGGAAAAGTCGTTATAAGTTTACATCTTAATACTCTTAATTATTAAGTTATTCTCAAATACATTGATTCTTTAAACAATCAGCAGTTTTATTTTTCCTTGTATAATTTATGATCCTGAACTAAAGAATATTTCGAACAGTTGGAACCATACAGCGTAGACTTTGTTGTAATTAATAACGTTTTCAATTTTGTGGAAACAAAAGAGGAGCAAATACCTGTAGTGCATAACGAACCCGCCGAAGATACCTATACAAATGATATGGGTAGTTACGTCTCTGGTCAACGCAAACCTATTTACTTGGGTAGATACCTACTTGATTGAGGAAAATTAAGCGAAAATTCCACGTCATGACATTATTCAAACCTGTAGGTTTTGAAAATCCAGTTATTTAGAAACCGGTAGAAATATTAAATGAATAAAACAACAATAAACTAAACCCTCACTATGAAGTAATAAATAAGGAAAATAATATCGCGGTTGACAGACGCCCTAGTGAGTCGGATGTCGATATAGGAATCGCTTACATAATGTATTGTCCAAGAATAATATAATACCTACGACCAAGACACATGCGGGCTACAATAAGCAGGAACGTGTAAGAGTTGTTTGTATAATCCTTATAATGATTATTAACGTATATATTTGTTTATAACCGAAATATTATTTTTGGTATATTTTCCTTAAGGAAGTAAGGCCCATTTTCGTATAAGTACTATGTTTGTAATTATATCCTACAGTGCCAACATAACGATTTACCACATCGATTAAGTTACGATTTTAAGGGCAGAAGCCTCTATTATTCTACTCTAACTTATGCATAAGCCAATATGCAAGACAGAGATACATTCAACATTTTATAGCTAAGATGGCACATCATACAGGTTTCCCTCTTCTCAAACAGGTATGGCCTGTAGCTAAATTGAATTTGAAGTTAAAGCGTGTCTCTTGTAGTTCTTTACTTCCATTGACTGTATACGGACGGTTTTATCATTCACGTGATTATTATGTTCTCGGAAAATATTCTTTAACCTTTTCATCTTAAATCGACGCTTGTTTGTTGTATGTAGTAATTTGAATCAGTTTATTTTGGGATCTGCAATTATAATGCTTGTGATAAAATGTGCCGTGTTTATTGTAATAATAAACTTCGTAGGTGCTCAAAACGGTTAAGTATTTTGTTTTCCTCAATTCGTTTCATTACATATTTTATTAGGGAGGGATTGAGTTTCAAAGACCAGGATGCTTAGCCAAGTTGGCAATCGCTAACGCTTATTTATATAGTAGCGTATCGTAATTTTCCCTCTCTGTCACTCTTTCATATTAGCGAGAAAGACAGTTAGCTGCCTAATACGATTGACGATTAAGATTAGCGATGGCAATTTGTATAAGCACCCTGAAGTTACTTTCAAGCTTCGTAGAAGATCCTTATAACAATGTTACACAATATTCAAAATGCAATACAAGGTGCCCACGAGGAAAGGGAAAAATTCTAACAGCGTATTCCTGAGACCAAAAGAAGCAAAAACTGTTAAATGACTTTTGGTCAAATCTGCAAAAAAAATTTATTTAGTTTGAATACACAAATAAAGTATTTTATTAATCAAACTATCGATAAAAATGCACTTTAAAGTTTTTTTTTAAATTTTCTAGGTAATTAAAGATATTTTTGTTCATTTGATGTCTGTCAATTAAGTCTGACAAGACTAAGACAACATGGTGACAAAATCGTTTCCTAAAAAGCGTTTATCATAGCGTAACGGTCTAAAACGGTTTTAAGAAAAAAAAAACAAATTTTCTCTTAAAATAGACTGAATCTAGAAAACTTCATATGACATTTTTAGCTTAAAATTTGGTCAGAAATCCGCTGTTGAATTTTTTCCCTTTCCTCATGGGCACATTGTATAGTACACTATGATTTTGATACTTACATCATAACAAAAGTTAAGTTGTATAGGTAGGTAACTATTTTAGTAGGTGTTAATAATAATTATGTGGAGTACCTACAGTCCTACATAATATGTACTTACTTGCCTACCTAAAAACACATTTATTTTACCGAAGTTCACCCAAAATCAATGAAGCAGGTATGTTCTTACAATGGACCAACGTTAAATAAAACCTACAAATATTAAGAATTCGGGTGAAATTGTCTTACAAATTATAATAAATGACTATTGTTTATAAAGTACCTATATGCCTAACCATGTCCTCGTAATGCGTAAATACGTAGAGATTATCTGGGAACATTGGCCTGCCGATCTCTGGTCGTTGTTCCGGACGAACACTTCAAATCGATTTAGGTACTTACAGGAGCCATCAGATATATATGAGCGGCCAGGGTGCTCAAAAATATCTGGACATGCATTGTAATTCCATGACAATAGAGACCTGCCCAGATATTACTGATTACCCTGGCCGCTTCGATATATCTGATGGCGACTGTACAAACTCTAAAGGCCCGGCCACGACGTTGATCTAACGGCCTGGCCACAACATTGGTCTAAGGCGACCAGCGGCGAGCAAATCCGTGAGTTGGAGCGGGATACCGATATGGGTACGAGAGGGAGCACGTAATGGTTTCCCCTAAGCCGGTCGCCTTAGACCAATGTCGTGGCCGGCCATAAGGCCAACTTGCACAATCAAGTGTTTCAATGGGGTTAACTGGTTTAGTCCATACATCGTTGACACTTTTAAATGCATAGGCTCGTGTAAACGGGCTAACCCGTATTGTGCAGTTAGACCTTATGAAAATTCATGAGACACACTACAATTCGTGGCGGCTCAATAAGGTAGTATTGTGTTAGATACCATAAGCTACAGGGTGAACGATATGAAGTGTTACCAAGTAGATTTTATTAAGTCTGGGGTCAAAGTAATAGCGGCTTATTATTGGAAATATGTCCAAGACACCGTATTGAAGTGTTAGGCACGCAAACATTTGGGTTGTAGACCGCAAACATAAGAACGAGACTGAGGTTTTCGGCTCATAAAGCTCGTAAGAACCAAAAATGGCTGAAAATCGAATTGTGTAGTGCAGTGAGTTTCGGACTTTTTATCTGGTCTATTTTGAAGAGAAAGGTGAAAGCAATTAAACATGCTAATATAAATGCAATGAATAAAGCGATTGTATTTCACTAGCACATATCCCTGCCACTAGCACATGTCACTGGATCACAAACGTGCCGCGAGCAAATATTTTTAACCCCTTGAAGACCATAGTTAAGGCAAACGGTAGACATATTGACTGAAAGTAAATTTAAATCACAAAATGTTATATTTTTCTCTTGTTTTTTCTTACTTGTAGTAATAAATTGTTGCAACTAAAAATCGCAGTCCTTTGCAATTGGTAACACTTCATACCGTTCACCCTGTAAATACATATGCAAAATTACCTCCTTATTCATAAACGTCTCCTAACTAACGTAACGTAACGAACGTAAGCTGCTCAGTATTGATTGTCCCTTTTAGTCTTATTGATATGTCTATAAGAGTGAAAGGGACGATCAATACTTAGCGGCTTGCTAAGTTAAGAGACGACGTTTGTAAATATGGGGGTTAGAAGTTATGAGCACGTAGGTGTAGATACTATATATAAATTACTGAGAGCATGGAAGTGCATTTATGTATCTAGTAGTAAACAGACAATACGTCTGTTAACAATGTACTATTTCTGTCTATCTATTTGCACAAACCAGTAATTGGCTTTGCTGTGACACGTTGCATGTTGTTTTAAAAATGTGTTAATTCAGCTGTTGGTTTTCTGTAAAATGCACTGTATAGTGTATAGTGTTGTTTGTGCGATTTTTCGACTATTGTACTGTCATACTTTGATGAATTGATCGAATTGCAAAGTTATAAGGACAAGGACTTTAGAGAGTTACTTTTAGTAACACCACTACAAATGCTTCAAGCTCTCGATAATTCATCTAAGTGTATTGTGTTGACAATCACACCTAACAGCTCAATAAGTTAAGTATTACGTTATATAGGATCTTAAACTGAAGGGTCCACGGACAGAACATGGCTAGAGCGTATAAAATTCAGGGCCAATATGCATATTGGCCCATATTCTGCTCGTGTTTTCTTCTGAAACTTGAATTGACTAGACATGTTATTTCCATGTACATATATATGTATGTGTACCTATATGTATATTATATTCTTTAAGAAGGTATGAGAATGTAGTTACTTGTAAAGAATTTTGCAAAATTTACCTTGGAATTAGTACTCAGGACGTATAATTCACTCAATATATCCTAAATACAGTTCCAATATTATAATTAGTACTACCGACGTGTTGTTGAAACTCTTTTATTAAAATGTACGTCAAAGGGTTGTCCAGGTAAAAGTCACCTTGTATTATAAAAGAAAATCTTATTAAAGCATCAAAAAGGGTGACTCAGTTGTTAGAAAAGGCTTTTTTCATCCATTCATGTTAATTACAGGTCTAATGACAGTAATGATCCTGAAGCCTTTTAAAACTTCGTTATTATACCCATAATTATTGTTAAGTACCTATATGAGTATGTCACCCCCTCAGATTCGAAAAGAATACATACTAAAATCAATAGACACCACCCACCCCACCTCGGACGTTAGGTGATCTTGGTCGTTTTATAAGACCGAGTGGCCGAGGGGTACAGGCATCAGTCTCGAAAGCTGAGTACGTGGGTTCGATCCCCACCTCGGACGTTAGGTGATCTTGGTCGTTTTTCTTTGGTATATGACATCTAATATTTATAATTTATATAGTATTAAGTAGTGTGACTACTGGGGAAAATAAAAAAGTATTTAGTTAATAAATAATTTGATTATTAGCGGCTTCTTAGCCGCGGATTTTTGATAGGCTTACGCGGGGATATAGATCCAACACGTAGAGACCCTTTGGAGAAATTTGCTGTGTTATACACCTGCTGAAACCCATTCACGGGCACAACAATAGATAAATATACTATTAATAATATGATATGCTCATTACAAATCCGCCTTTCAGAAATAATTACGGTAGACAATACGAAGTATCGGTTCTTTCCCATGAAGAATCGTTCCTCGGTGACGTTTAAAGTGGATGCCCCGAGCGATGTCCACGTAGCACTCAGCAAGCATCCTTACTTCTCGGTTCCGATGCACGAGGTAAATCCACGGTCATTGAAAACATCCTCTTGACATCAGGACTCGAGTGTGACTTATTTGTTTGGAGATGGATGAATGTGTGCTTGGATTTTGAGGCTCTGTGAGAAGTGTGAGAGGATGGATGATAGGATTGGATCTAGTCGTAGTAGTAGTAATATGTCATAAAGTATTCATAAACGTTTGCCATTGTTTGTCCCTTTTGCTCTTTTGGACACATTATTAAGACCGACAGGGACAAACAATTATTAGCGGCTTGTTAAGTTAGCAAACGTTTATGAATAACAGCCTAAAATTGTAATCTTATATGTTCATACCGTGCTATATTTCATTTATCGGTGTTTTGTGCTAAACTGTAAAACCATAAAAAATAGAAAATTGGAAGCGAACATCGGAAAACGTGAAGTCCTCGAACCTGTGTCTGTCACTCTAATTTAACCTATATCGGAATGACAGAGACAGATGCTCTACAATTATATAGATAGTAATATAAACTTTAACATATTTACAAAGGGGACTTTAACAAATCCCTTATCTGATTAAACTGATGGTTTTTACAATGATATCCCATTTTTTTTAAATTAATCTTAAGTGATTGGTAAGATATCACTAATTATTATGATCCCGAATAAATATTTTGTACTGGAGTAGAAAGATAAAATCTAAACTGGAGAGGCGAGAACATGTTAGGTATATTATGCCGCCACCTAGTTTTTGAATACCTCAGCAAACCTGTTAGTGTTTCTAGTGCCTCCAATTGAAACCTATAACGGCTGTAGCGGAATATGATAGCTTGCTATGCTGCCAACAAATATTGCATACCGAACAAATTTGAATTTTGGCAACAATTTTTCAGCTCATCATTGGAGGCTGGGGAAATACAAAGAGCGAAATTAGAAGAATCACCTGCTTACGACGTGAAAAAGACGAAGTTGTAACACATAACATTTATATGACCGATGATATTACATATAAATGACCGAGAATACAGAGGATTTTGGATACGATGGGACAATGGGAACATTTTGGTTGGTCGAGAGGGAGAAGACCGACCTTTCATGTCGTGGCATGACCCTAAGCCCATTCCGGTTACTTATGCGGGCGTGAGGACAACTTGGGGGTCAGATGGGAACTGGAAACTAGTAAGTATGTCATCTCTTGGTTTAATGGTCTGAAAGTATAGTATAAGTTAAGAATAGGTAGACCTAAAAATAAAGTCCTACCCAAAGATCAATATGTTATTTTTTACATATTTTTGTTTTGTTTTTTAGATGGGACACGCTACAACGCAACGGTGGAAACGACCAAATTATTGGTAAAGTATTACAGAATATCTGTGCAGCCGCACATGCACTAAATCATTAGAAAAGCTGGCGATTTCAATTTTGCATTTACGTGTAATTGTGTACAGTATAAAACTTTGTCAATCTGAAAAGTACACGGAACACGTATACTCGGTTCCACGGATTTATTATTTGTTAATAATAACAACTTTTAATTGTCATTAATGTAACTCGCGCTTATTCTACAACATTAGTGTGACGACTAACGGATTTTTGGAACGAAATTGCATTCATCGTTAAATATCTATCAGACCAAGCATGTGCTCAGTCCAACAAAAAAAAATCATTGTGGTTACGTCACGACCATTGAACAGATTTTTTGACAGAACAGGTACTCTTGTCAATCTGTAGACTTACGGCCTTTTTCACAATCCCCAGATAAATATATGCGTCAGTTAAAATCATCACTACCCTTTTTCCTTGGAACATAAAAGTAAAAGACACCTAACATTAAATTTATCTGATAAATATATTTTTTCGAGAATGGAACAGCAGTGTTATTCACTAAGGAAACCGCCTTGCTGTCAGCGCTGTGTCAGGGCTGCGGCAGCGTCGAGCCTAAAAATGGTATTCACTAATGTAGGTACTTTAAACGACATTAGTGCTCGGCGACGAATGCGGCGTGAGCTGGAACTACACTGCGTCGAGAGTTTGACGTTTAATATACGAACTTCGTATTCTCTAACGAAAAACAGCGACGAACTCGCCCACAACCTCGCTCACAGCCTCGATTCCTAATGTTATTTGACATAGCTGACATGACTAACAGCTAGGATTTTAGACAAGACTGTCTCGACGTCGAGCTCGTTGACGAACGCAGCGTCGAATGTGTGAATAACGCCGCTGCCACGACATCGGTGTAAGGCGACCGGCTTAGCGGAAAACGTATGGTGCTCCCTCTCGTACCCATATCGGCATCCCGCTCCAACTCATGGATTCGCTCGCCGCTGGTCGCCTTAGACCAATGTCGTGGCCGGGCCGTAAGAGAATAGCATAGCTGGCCCCTTAATAACCTACTAAGGTCGTCTCGTAAATTTTTTTGGTTAAGCCACTAAGGGTGCAAAATTGACCAATTACATTCTTTAAATTCAAAATTCGAAACACTGTGATGCGGTCTCATTGGCCAATTTGGCACATCACCGATCCTCTCCGCCTCTGTGGAGCCGCACCCTAACAAGAGGTTGAACGTATAACCAGTAGTTTCAAAAATGACCTCTTGCTAGTCGGTTTCATATTCGTGCGGGTCTAATTATGCTAATATTCTAAAATACAAAAATACAAAATTGTTTATTGATAACAATTGTTACATGTCATAGAATACATATTCATACAGTATAATTGTACTATTCATCAATTTTGGTCACAATTTAATTAAATGGCTCAACAAATTGAGGTAAATTAAAAAAATCTGTATAATCATAGAAGAGTTGATTTAGTAACCATTTTTTTAGTTTGTTTTTGAAAACTGTGATGGTAGCTGCACTCCTTATAGATTCCGGTAAGCGATTGTAAACAGACGGTCCTGAGTAGTATACGGATCGTTGTGATTTAGCTAGTCTACGCGTATCCGCGACCAGTCTATTTTTTAGTTTGTTGCTTCGGAGTGGATAGTTAGTGTTTACGCCTCTAGACTTAAACGTGTCTCTGTGTTTATGTGTAAACATTGCCACTTGAAAATATGTACATGCATGGCAGGGGTAGGATTCCAAAACTACGAAAGAGTTCCCGTGCTACGTTCCAAAACTACGAAAGAGCATCCGATGGTTTGCCCGCCATGGCGCGAACGGCACGTTTCTATTCTATCCACGTCTAAGAAATTTTGTCTACTTTTTTGTAGACGTGGCAACGAAGATCGATGCTAAAGCGCAGTATTTTCCGGTGTCCGAGAGTGCGGTGCACTTCAAGGTGCGTGCACGCAACGACGTCACCATCGAGCTGACCACGCAGCCACGGCAAACGGACCTATGTATGAGGTATTATTATTATTGTAGATAGGGGCTAGAAAATTTGCCGCATCGACCGGTTGCGATCTATTGTGGCAGCCCTGTTTTATAGTTCGTTACTAATACCCGTTGAGGAAGTTCCAGATTCTTTGGGCTATAATATTCTGTACCTCGTGAGGTTGAAGTACCTGCCTATCTAGGTGAATAATACTTCTGTTGTACATTAGTGGTCCGCAGGAGCAGAGGATGTGCATAGCAGTTTCCTCTGATTCCTGGCAGAACCTGCATGTCGGTTCTTGTTTCTTACCATTTTGAGCCTTTACTCTTATGAGGTATGCTCACATCGCTTAATATAATTTTTTGCTCTACACAACGGCGAGGAGGCTAGAACGCACGATTTTTTTTAATTTACCAATGTAAGGTTAAAGTAATGTTTGCCAATACTAATAAAATAATTACGAAAATCCTTGTCTTTAAAATAAATGTGTTCAAAGTGCAGTCAGTAAATATTAGGTACCTAAGGCAGAGGTGTAGGTATGTACAATTTTAAGAAAATTTCGAGAATTCGTGGTTATGTTTTATGTTGCCTCTATATTTTTATTTAGTCGAATCAGATGAACACTCCCCTTTATACAAGCCGCAATCATTGATACATATTAAAAAGATGAAATATTTAATTTAATCACACGATAAAAGATGTTCTAATAAATTTTTGAACAATTAACTAAAGGGCGCGGGATGTAATTATTGTTCAATGTATTTACGTAGTCTGCCATTAAATTTGCTTTACATTGCTATGACAAAAAAATCTAAACGGTCTATATTATCCTTTATTTCAGGTCGTTATTGGAGGTTGGGGTAACTCAAAAAGTGTAATTAGAAAATACATTTGTCATATAGCCGAGAAATATCAGCGTCAAACACCCAAAATTATAGACGAGAATGAGTTCCGTGAATTTTGGTTGCGTTGGGATCATGGAAACGTCTTGGTTGGACGTGAAGGCGAGGCCCAACCTTTCTTATCATGGCAAGACCCTGATCCCGTGCGCGTCGCCTATGTAGGTGTACGGACCACATGGGGTTCCACAGGAAATTGGAAGATATCAAGTAATTGTCCCAAAAATTTGCCAAGTTGGTACTGTATCCTAGTTAAATCACAGCCACTGCACGAACTTGGCAAATTCACACTTATACCTTTGGAGCATATAGCTTTGACAACCTCTCTCTAGACGGCCAATTGAGGCAAGCCAGAGCTTCCACTCTACCCGACAATGACACGCCGGAGCTTGGGACCCTGATGACTATCGGGAGCACTCGGGTCCATGGGGTCGTTACTCCCCAACGGCTCGCTACAAGCTGCCCTACGGACGTATTACTATTATTACAATGATCCCTACTGTGATGGTGATGGTGTAACAGTACAATGGGCTCAAGTACGGATATTCACGTATAATAGTTGAGATCATTTATAAGCAGGCTATGCAATTTTGCAGATGTTTTAAAAGATATTCTATAATTCCATAAAAAAGCGCAATCATCAAAAACATGTTTTTTAAGGATATCGTTACATGTTCTGAAATTTACTACCTACTGTTTTTTAAGCTTGTAAAAAACAATCTTATTTTCTTTCAGGTGGTGAAGATAGCATTGGTAAGTTTGTAATTAAGGAACTCTGTAAGTTAGCAGTATTCCACCAAAATGGTATTTATTGAAAATTCACGTAAAACGATTACATATGTTAATCCCTAAATTTAAGAAAACTAAATTTAAGATTACGTCATAAATTTCATAAATGTTATTCAATGCTAGCACGAAATTAACAATTTGTGTATCTTCAAATAAAGTGAAACCTTTGGTTCAGTCTAGCAATCTTAGTCAGTAGTAAATAGAAATCGTATGTTTTGCAGACGTAGCTACAGAAAACACCGTAAGATGGAAGTTCTTCCCAATATCAGGCGATATACTGAGGATCGGAGTGCGCGCACACAACGATGCTACAATTGGGCTCGCCACGCACCCCTGGGAAACCGATCCCATGTACGAGGTAACTATAACATTATTACCTTTTCTATCAAAAGCACTACAGTTTGACAAGTTAATATCTATGGGGTGGGTGTCACAAGCGTATGTCTAACATACGTTTAACCTAACATAATATTGATTTAAACTTTCACGATTATCACTCATATTTTGAAGACAAACGGGTCTTAATTGCGTAAACTTACGTTTAATTATATCCTGACGTTTCGGGCATGACTTTAGACCCGTGGTCGCAAGCAGACTGAGTCTACAGTCGTAACTACGACCACGGGTGTAACGTCATGCCCGAAACGTCAGGATACAATTAAACGTAAGTTTACGCGATTAAGACCAGTTTGTTTATAAAATATAACCTAACATAAATTGATTGTTATATCTGTTTACTTTAGGTTGCTTCCAACCATTCACGGATCGTGAACACTCATCTGAATTTTAATACCTACTACTATTACGTCTAGGTGGTTGAAAAAAGATCTCGCATTCCGGACTGTTCAGCGGTTTTCTTTATGATTTTTTTTATCGTAAAGTGAAGTTAAATAACACTAAGCAAATCGAAATAAATATCGAATTCGCCAGGTCGTCCTCGGTGGGTGGGGAAACAGTAAAAGCGTGCTCAGAAGATTTTGCTGCCTGAAATTTGCCAGGGCTAAAGCCGAGACAAACGAGATCTTGAAGAGCGGAGAAGCCCGAGGGTTCTGGCTACGCTGGGACGGTGGCAATCTCTTGGCCGGGAAAGAAGGCGAAAGCAAACCGTTCATTTCCTGGCGTGATCCTGACCCTTTCAATATTGCTTATATGGGCGTGCATACGGGACATGGCGCCCGTGGCGTTTGGCAAATTGAGGGTAATGAATTTTTTAAATTAAATTTATATGTTTCTAAAGTTAAGACAACATACCTCTTGTCATGCACAATTCCCTAAAATTTGCTCTTGAATTCAAATCCATTAAGTAACTAATAATTAAATAATTGATATTATCTACATCATGATCCGCTGATTTTCAGATATCTCCACAAACGATGTCATAGACTCAAATGATAATGGTAAGTGAATCCGTGAAACCTCTAACTTACCTTTTCTCTCCTTTAAATGTTAGTGTTGCCGTTTTAATCCTTGGAACAACATATCAAGGAACAATTTTTTACAAGTTCGCGAATTACTTACTTAGTCGTATGTCATCTCATTTTTTGTAGCTAACGTAACAAACGATTTTCCCGAAACGAAGACCCTTCAGACTCCCTTGGGCTCTCAAAACATCAAATATTTAATTTCGGCTTAGACAGAGTAAGACACCAGTAATAATAGTAATATTTTCATCACACCTGTTCCGTAAGTGCGCCAATACGCTGCGGTGATGCGGGTCGTAGGACAGTACGTCGCACTAGCGGGGTCCGGCGCACGCCGCGCGCCGCGCCGAGATTTCTTTTATGAAAATGATGAAATTAAGTCATCCCTGATTTAGACCATTTTAGAGTAGTTTTGTGAAAATATATTGTTTTATTTACTTTTTTGCATCACAGGTGTGATGAAAAACATTGTGTGTGGCACGGGCGGTACAAGAATTACGAACTCGTGTTAGAATTAAGCCCTCACCTTCGGCTCGGGCTTGAATTCACACTCGTTCGTAATTTCTTGTTTACCGCCCTAAGTACACAATGTACTATTACTTAAACTATATATTATTTTCGATATCAGAACATATATTCAAGCCAGCGGTGTGTGCACCGACGCTGACGCGCTTGCGCCACGGCACCACTTGCTCAGGACAAACGATCTTCGAGGAGAACTTCGACACCCTGCGCGAAGACATTTGGCAGGTGCAACAGTACGTGCCTGTTGATCATCCTGTGAGTACTTGGAACTCCCGTATCTGATTAGCTTATTCATTACCATTGTACTACTAATCCTGTGGGTAGTTAGGCAATCTAGGCACTTACCTATTACTCGTTCGGCTTTTAGCAAATACGGAAAACACAGACTGCTTTTATTTATTTTTCCATTTTCATACTGTCTATTGTTAGTGGCGTTTCTTTTCATTAATTTCCATATATCCTGCTCCTCAATTTGATTCATGATTTTATCACACTCATACCTACCTATTTGTTTTCACCATCAATGTCTAAATTAAGTTTGTTACCTACGTAATCAGTACAATTAGAATTTTCATTTTTAGGAATTGCCGTTTGTATCATATCAACGTTCCACTGTGTCAGTGAAGAATGGGTATCTTCGGATAACTCCAAAGCTGCAGCAAAACCAGCCCGGATTCACTCATTCTAGCATGTTCGATGCCTTGGATTTATATGAAGGGTAAATTTATCCAGCCGCTGTTACTTGTAGCTGCTGACGCTTAAGCAGATTAGTAAACTGTAACCAAGTGGCTACACAAAATATAAATATCTAACAACATTACAATCCTTCTTAATGTTTGAATTAGTTTTTATTTATACTTCCAAACCCCACCAATATTTCCATGGACACATCTTCAAGACGATCTTTAAAAGTAATATTTTTAAAAGGGGGGTATTTACGATAAATATATTTTTCTTGATTTGCTTTGCCGTGTTGTAATTTTTTAATATTCTTACTTTCGTTTGAATTAATTAGTATATTTAACAAAATATAATACGTAGTTATCTGTTCAACATATTATGAAGCTATTTTTGGATTAAAATACATAATAATTACAGTAATATAGATCTGTATCTGACATTTTATTTGTTTGCTATTATTATCAAATATTATATATTATTCAAGGTGCACATCAGGGCAATCCAGTTCCTGCAAAGTGGAAGCCAGTGATGGCTCTTCAGTGATCCCTGCTGTCATTGGCGGTCGCATCATCAGCAGATCCAGCTTCGCCTTCACTTATGGCACCATCAGCGTTCGCGCCAAATTACCGATGGGAGACTGGATTTATCCCGGTCAGTTTAAAACTGTGTTTTGCTTAGTATAACGTACAGTCATCATCACTTCATCAGATAATTATATCAGGGCGGCCAGAATGCTCCAAAATATCTGAACATGCACTTCTAATGCCATTACAATAGGGGTCTGCTCACATATTTACACGTAAATTATTGTTGATACCGACTAATAATAATAAGGTTATTTTCGGAGTTGGTGGACACAAAACCCCGTTAAGACCCGTTTGTCTTTAAAATATGAGTGATAATCGTGAAAGTTTAAATCAATATATTGGTGGACACAAACCAGGTAGTCGATTAGTTTGATATAATTTGCAAAGGCAAGCCTTTCCAAGCACATTTTTTTGCTGCGTGAATGTTCATTTTTAAAACTTTACGTTCACTCTTAAAGTCTTATACTCGTTTATCTATTATGCGCTTGTCTTTATTTGTAATTTAAGTCAAACTATTCAACTACCTGGTTTGTTCCCAATCCGGAAATAATATAATACAAATCGTACCCTTGGTGCAATAAAGCCACATCTGCAAAATGACGACTTTACAGGAGACAGGTTTAAAGATTCCGTCTATGAAGATTTGTGGATAATTTTTGTATACTTTAAGTTAGGTTTATAAAACTTTGCAGTTGTTATAATAACAATGTTCTCTATTAAGTACGATGTAGTTGATCCTGTTTATTAAATTATTTTCGGAAATCGTGGGTTGTATGTGCACTTACGGCCGTTGTAAGTGAACGCGTCCTTGTTGCACAAACAAAACACAAAGCAACAAAGCCATATGTGACTTTATGTCAAGTATTTTTAAGGTCTTTATTAATATAATATGGGCCGTAAATAACATCAATAAAATATTATTAGTACGATTCTTTCCAAAAACATGTTATTTTCACAATTACACATAAACCCGTAAATAAGGTCGCAAGTGCTCTTGCAACCCGTATTCAACGTGCATTTTTTATGCGACATATTGTAAAAAGACCTTGTATACAAACCTCACAATGAAAAAAAAAACACTTTTTAAAAATAATGAAGTCATTTATGAGTAGATTTAGCAATTTTCGCTGCTAGGGCGCTCGTGGTAACATCGGGAAAGAACGACGGAAGTGCCGAAGCGGCTTTGTTTCACGTACTCTCTATCACATGCGTCCTTTTTTATTTGATTTATTTTAAAAACTAATAAAGATACTAAAAAAAGGATTTTTGTTTTGGATAATAATATATGCAGCATTTGTGTAGCTTTCGCGTGATAAAGCACTTCGGGCGTAAAGTGACATGTGGCTTTATTGCACCAAGGGTACGAAATTTCAATGCAATATTTCTCTAATAATAGCCGTGTAAAACAAAAAGATCTGTTCGTATTCAGATTTAACGTTGTGTAATAACCGCTTGCCATACAACAGGGCTCGCTTTGAAGGGGTTCCAGGGAAAAGAGGATTTATACCCACATTGATCTTATTTGTTTCCTCTTTACCCGAATATTACAGTGTTCTATGTTGCATTTCCGAGATGAATAAATCTTGGGTTAGTCGCTTCAAACTAGCCGTTAAAAGTGCACATAGTCGTTAAACTTTTTAGTGAAAACAAATTACGATAAAACCTTGATAATCAGGTTTAAGTTTAGAAAGAAACATACTAATAGAGTATTGCAATGTTTATCTATATTAAAAACATTATTATCTATACCTATGCTGTTTGAAATAAGTTTTTTGACATAAAATAATAGGAATTATTTAAAGCAAAATTGCATTCGTTGTAGGCGAGTCGCTGAGAACAAAATCTAAAGGGGAAATACAAAAGGCGAACGGCACAAAGAAATTTTCTTTTGTTACCAGCCAGTGTGCGGAGTAATTGCATTATGCATGTTTGCTATACTATAAAATAAAACAAAATTGTTCCAGAGATTTTGCTGGAATCGTTCTCGAAGAGATTCGTCTACGGGACGAAAAACTCTGGTGTGTTGAAAATAGCATGCGCCCGAGGCAATCAAGTACTGAGTAACGGATCGACTGAGTATGGAAATAAGGTTTGTTAGCCTTCTTAGCCTAGTTGGTAGTGACCCTGCCTACGAAAGTTGAGGTTCCGGGTTCGGATCCCGGCGAGGGGCATTATTTGAGTATTTATTTATCACAAATATTTGTTCCTTGGTCATGGCTGTCTATGTATTTAAGTATCTATTATATATATCGTCGCCTGGTACCCACATCACAAGCCTTAATTGAGCTTACCGTGGGACTAGGTCGATTCGTGTAAGATGTCCCAAGATAATTATTTATTTATTTATTTAAGGTATGATCAATAATGTTTTAATTTACAGCACTTTACGTATTTAATAACTTTCGGTAAGAAAGAAAAGGAGTTTCTAAACGGCCATCTAGAATGGACCCTGGAAAATTGATAACATGAGAAGGGGAACTTAGTCGATTTATTAATAAAGCAACTAGGGCTACCGGTATCCGTGTTACCCGCAGACACGTGTACACGAATCCTTAGCACCGGCGGTACTAAGAACCCGAACGACACGAAACGCCAAGAAACGTTTCCAACTTAGAAACGTTTCCAAGCGCGGGTCCGCGAATCTACTTAGAAACTTTTCCAAGCTTGAGTCTTGCGTATCCATTACAATTGAATATTCGAAAAACCTATGTTTTTATTAGTAAAAAGTCTGAAACAAAAAATACCTACTGAAAAATTCGCAGTTTTTTACGTATTACGCAGCTAGAAATTGTTTTTGTTGCAGGTTAAATGCGGTTCAATACTTTGTTCAAATATAAAATCGTACCTATATTTTAGATTGCCACTGCCACTACACATTGAGGGCGGATCAGACACAGGTACTCGGGTATCCGTGTCTTAATTACACGGTTCCTAATTAAACGTTTCCAACGGGTAAGAAACCCGTTTCCCGGTAGCAAAGAAACGGGTACACGGAAACGGGTACACGAAACCCGGACACGACCGAGAGCCCTAAAAGCAACCGATTGAGAAGTCATGAGTCAATCACCCTATTATGGCCACTCACTGATTTGTATTCATCACTCAAAATGTTCAACTTAACTTGTTAAGGGCAGATTTTTCAATCCCCAAATAGACCTATCCATTAGTTAAAATTAAAAAGCGTTTTTACCCGCTCGTATTAAACGATAAACGAGCGCTTTACGAGCTAGTGAGGGGAAAAAGTTATTAACCTATTTATTTTAATATATTCCAGGTACTGTACAGCGGGCCAGTAATTGACACCAAATGCCACAATTCCCTGCTGGTCTCCAAAAACTCGGACACATTTTGGGGTGACTCTTTCCACGTGTATTCTGTCACATGGACTCCAGGTAAGGGATAGATAATCGTAATGTTTCATTTGTTATATTGATTGTCTAGATGCACCTTGCTTAAGCATCTACCAAACAATAGTATTTCATAGTAGTAAATGTATTTGCGGTAAGTAGTTTAGTTCAAGAAAATCAAATGTAAGTTATGAACAATGTAAAAGAACCGGTAATTATAAACATCAATAATCAAGCCAGGGACCGGAACCGGTATTTTACAAAAACCTCGAAATAACCCAATATTTTAAATTGTTTCATACTCTTTACGTACTGCTCAATATTTTATGTAATTTACAATACCTATCATATTTTTAAATTACTCCATTAACTTACAATTTATATACCGAAGAACGAAAAAAGAACCGTTCTTTTTGTATGGAGAAAATAACGGTTCCGGTCCCTAAATCAAGCACTATTTATTTATTTAAACTTTATTGCACAAAACAAAGAAAATTGTACAAATGGCGGACTTAATGCTAAAAGGCATTCTCTACCAGTCAACCATTGGGCCAAACAGAGACATTTTAGTTGGTGCTCAACTCGAATAATTATTAAAGATATAGTAATACCAAATGACTATAACAATACCTACAATTACATACTATTACTTATATAATAATTAAATAAACTAATACATAATTTTATTTTAATATTCAATATCAGAAAGTAATTGACGGAGGAAACTATTTAAATTCGTCTTCAAGAAGATGCTTGCGGAGCAGTCGTTTGAAAATGTGTTTGCTTGGGGCTTGTCGAATAGGGACTATCTTATTATTGTAATGGTGGACGGAAACATGAATTCAGCAGTATTCATTGATAGCGACTTTACACTCAAATCAGTTAGTCAGGGTTTCCTGATTTCCTATCCTTGGGATCCTCTAATAAAAATATTCGTCTATAATCTATATACCATCCCGTTCTAAAGGAAATGGGCATTTAGTCATTATCGTTCAGGTTAAACGTTTTGCTAACCGGCTACCTCCATTATCAAAAAAGTCCAACCACGTGTAATTACCCGCCTTTCCAATCCATCGATTTTCAATTATGTTTACTTCCCTCTTAAAATAAAATTAAATTCCCCGAACATTTTATCGTTACTGTCGAGTTTCGTTTCTTGGCTTACGCTGCCTGTCTTCGTGTGAAAATGAAAATATTCGCCATATTTTACGGAGTATTATATATGTGTTAAGTATTGTTTGTCCCTTTCGATCTTGCAGACATATTGTTAAGACAAAAAGGGACAAACAACATGTATTGCTTGCTCAGTAAGGAGACGTGGGTCTAAATATACCTAACAGCTGTTTGTCATAAGCAGAAATCGGATAAATGTGCGTCATTGTTCGCAATAATATGGATATGACTCCAAATTTGATTAATTGAATAATTAAACAAATAATTTCGAAATTTGGTTTCGAAGCTTTGAGGTGACTATTTACAAAGGTTTTCATAGTTACCTTTGTCACATAGGTATTTTTTTATTTTTATATGATTAATTTTTCAATCAACTTTGGAATCATGTCCATTTTATTGCGAACAATGACGCACATATTTTGTCCGATCTCTGGGTGCTCAGCCAAGTTGCTAATCGCTAGCGGTTACTAGCGTATCGTAGTTTTCCCTCTCTGTCACACTTTCTTATTAGTGCGACAAAGACAGTTAGCTGCCTTTCGTTTACGATTGACGATTAAGCGTTAGGGATTGGCAACTTGTCTAAGCAGCCTGGTCATAAGTCGTAAGACACTTGCAAATTACGCCTAAGTGGCATATTAGCTTGGCATGCCATAATGTTATGCATATTTCACAGAACATTTGATCCTGTCAGTGGACGGCGAGGAATATGCTCGAGTAGAGCCGGGAAGCGGTGGCTTGCGCGCGCGCTTGCCTGAGACTTGCGCAGGACCGCAACAATCTGATATGGCGCCATTCGACGAACACGTAAGCGAATCTCTGTAAAACAAACATTAATATACACACCCCGGCAATGAAAACGGGTCAGGTGGTTCTTTTCATAGAAAATAATGCAAACATGGAGATTTCAAATATTTTTTAAAAATATTTATGGTGTAGGTAAAATCTATATTGATTTAAACTTTCACGATTATCACTCATATTTTACAGACAAACGGGTCTTAATCCCGTAAACTTACGTTTAATTATATCCTGACGTTTCGGGCATGACGTTACACCCGTGGTCGCAGGCAGACTCATAAGACTCGTAAGTTTACGCGATTAAGACCCGTTTGTCTGTAAAATATAGGTAAAATCTAGTTTTAGATTATTTAAGCAGCATGGTAGTTATTAGAATTTCCCTAAATTTATAAATAAACTCAAAAAAACTTTAAAATTGTCGTTGGGTCGGTTTGTATAGATAAAAAATGTAGACCGTTTAAGAAAACCACCTAAAATGTATGGTAAATAATCATGAGTTGCTATTTTTATATACGGAGTTATCTGACGATAAAGTTCCGTGTTTTTCGGATCGGGTGAAAACTTCAGGGAAATTCCAATACAATATGATGTTAAAGACAGTTCCACTTGTATTATAAATATTTATTTTAAATATTTGTAATCACCATGTTTCCACTATTTTCTATGAAAAAATCCACCTGACCCGTATTCATGGACCGCGAGTGTAGATTTAAATATTAAATAACAAAAAACAAAGATCTATCAAAACAAAACAATTACACATTCGACGGATATTAAGATTTACTGACGGTTACTAAAATTAATCACTGCAAACCAAAGAACCACGAAAGCGCAAGAATAACATGAATTATTCCTTTCAGTTCTACATAACTCTAGGGCTGGCAGCTGGTGGACACTCAGAATTTCCCGACGCCTGCCTCACGGTTGGCAACCACCCGAAGCCGTGGAAAAACCATGCGTCGAAGGCAGTCCTGAGGTTTTGGAACGACATCGATGCATGGCAGGACACCTGGGACCGGCCAGAACTGCTGATTGATTACGTCAAAGTGACCAGAGTCTTTCGCAGTTGATTTTTTCTATGGTAAGCACATCTGTTACGACATTGTGGGATTATCCGCATTGTAAAAAAGTAACACCAACATCAATTTGTTTAATTATAAAACAAATTGATGTTTCCTAATCATGAATTGATTACAGCGCCCTCTATAGCAGATTCAACGCAACGGAGAGTTGTCGAGTTTGCGGACGATTGTGGTAGACACACGTCTTTGAGTGGCTTAAGGTTGTAGTACCTTCGAAACACTACGTACAGATGTCGCTAGTGATTAGCTTCACAATACCATTGACTAAATTCGCTGTGATCGACGGAAGGTAGTCTGGTGTAATTGGAAGCACGTTGGACCGGCAATCCAGAGGAAGCGGGTTCGAATCCCGTGACGACCAGAGTCTTTCGCAGTTGATTTTTTCTATGGTAAGCACATCTGTTACGACATTGTGGGATTATCCGCATTGTAAAAAAGTAACACCAACATCAATTTGTTTAATTATAAAACAAATTGATGTTTCCTAATCATGAATTGATTACAGCGCCCTCTATAGCAGATTCAACGCAACGGAGAGTTGTCGAGTTTGCGGACGATTGTGGTAGACACACGTCTTTGAGTGGCTTAAGGTTGTAGTACCTTCGAAACACTACGTACAGATGTCGCTAGTGATTAGCTTCACAATACCATTGACTAAATTCGCTGTGATCGACGGAAGGTAGTCTGGTGTAATTGGAAGCACGTTGGACCGGCAATCCAGAGGAAGCGGGTTCGAATCCCGTGACGACCAGAGTCTTTCGCAGTTGATTTTTTCTATGGTAAGCACATCTGTTACGACATTGTGGGATTACGTCAAAGTAGTTGCACTGTGAAAAGAAGAATACAATAATACTGTACTAGTACAGGTAAGTTCACTAAAACTGGCTCGAATGGATCGACTAAGTGATGGAAAGGTTTGGTTTAGCACAGTCAATAAGCACAATGATACATGATATTATTAATTTCCTTCATTCGATTCGTCCCAGATTTGGTGAATTAACTTGCAATAAATTATATAGATAAAATAATCTTTGCATAAATTTGTACACGTGCTACAGTTACAAAACTACTTTTTTTAAAACTTAATTGTCACTAGCATTTTTCAAAGTAATGAGTAGACCCCGGTATCGGAGGTGCAAAATGGTAGCTGTCAAGTTCTTAGGGATGGGGTAAAAATATTTGTGATGTCGATAATTAAAGTAACATATCGATAATTTTTCTTTACCATAATAATAAGCTAAGACTTTAATTTAACGCACCTATTTACAATATAAACTAGGACTATATAATTACAAAATCAACATGTATTAAAAAATGTTTATTTAATGTTATGTAACATCGCCATACTTTTTATTGAGGCAATTGTCGATGAACCTTCTGAAGTTTGGGTTTTTCAATTTGATCCAAAGTATGTAACAACTGACGAAAAACTTAAGCAGATCTGGGTTACAGTTTAATTGGTTTTAATTTTTTTTCTTTTTTATGAGTGTTTTCATATAAGATTGAGTTGCAATGCAAGATATGCAAGAATACAAATATTGGAATGGAATATCCTTTATTAAATAATCAATATTAGTGGAACATAAGTTGTTGAATGTGCTTTTTTATATTCCAACATCTGGAAATGATGTGTATTCTGCAAATTGTATATTAAATGTTTTTCATTCATTTTTGAAGTTCAGAGTGTTCAGCAAGAAGTGACTCCACTTTCTATTGTATAAAATATTTTAGGTGAATAGACTCGTAACCACGGCTAAATAATCTAAGACATCGTTGTAAGATGACTTTGACTATCTATTGACATAAATAATTTATTATAAGTATTTAATATCTCAAAAGTTTTTATTCAATGTTGTGCAACTCGAAACATAATAAATGTAATATCAACCAGAGATTTGTATTGTAATAGTAATGATTTATATATTAAATGTTAATTATTATCATAGATCCCAAAAAAAGGGATACAAATAAATGGTCCTTGTACATGAAAGAAATAATTGTACAAAAAATCGAGTATTAAATGTTAATTATTATCATAGATCCCGAAAAAAGGTATACAAATAAATGGTCCTTGAACAGTAGGGTTCAAAATTGCATGGACAGTTTATGAATGAATTCATTCATAAATTGTCCATGCAATTCTGAGCGCCACTGTACATAAAAAAAATAATTGTACAAAAAATCGAGTATCGATATCGACATTACAAAATGTGTTTACCTATCCCTAAGTAAGAACTTGACAGCTATCATTTTGCACCTCCGATACCGGGGTCTAAATGAGATATTAAAGGCACATATTCGAAATTTCAGAAGAGCCATTTTAAAGTTCTTCATATATATATTTTTTTTAGAGCCAAATCTGAAATCATCATCAGCCTATGATAGTCCACTGCTGGACGTAAGCGTATAAACGTATTAGGAGGTAAATGCCCATAATCGTCACGCTGGGCAAGCGGATTGGCGATCGCAGTAATGTGTCCACTATGATGACGCTGCTGTCCATCATCAATCTTTTATCAAAATATAGTGGTCAGTGACACTTCAATCCCTTAGTCGACTCTTACGACACCCGCAAGAGGAGTTGGGGTGGTGACAAATGTATTCTTACTGCCGTCACCACACGGCTAAGAGCCAAATAACTGCCTTTTTTCCGTTATTATTCGGTTTTAGACTTTTTTACTTGTAGCTCGAAAACGGTACGTAAATTCCCAGTAATGTGAGAACTCACATTTAACAAATTTAGGACTAAATTAAGGTATAAAAAAATGTTCGACTTGCTAGGTATGAATTCCACTAAATGCTTAATTTGCGTCTAATTTTCTTGCTTTACTATAAATAAAAATGTTGTACCTACTCGAAATAAATGCTTAATTACATAAAAAAATTGTTATTTTATTCTTATTTAGTCACTAGTGTCACTACTTTATCCAACAACATCTAACAGTAATAAGGTACTCGTACTTTAAATACGCTTAGCCACGTGACAAAAATTATTTGAACAGTTACCTATATTTATACTTACAAAACTTTTTACTTGATTCCAATCACTGTTTCGCATAATTTAATGTAAGTATTGAGTCAAAGACGTCAAAGTCACTAAACTGTGAATCCACCATCGAATTCTGCTAACTTGATTAATCATAATCAATTAATCACCATTATTTATCATAACCATTTTAGCTTATTTGTACAAATAATGACAACTGTTTGTTTTACAAAACGAATATAATAGTTAATAAAAAATAAACTTTCTGTTTTCATTGGAAGTTCTGTCCACAGCGGCAGCGGCTATCATCCGAGTAAATTAATGTTTACTCCCCGATCAAAATACAAAATGCTTGTTGCGGTCAATTTAAATTTCAGAATTAAAAACAATCTTACTTCTAACAAAATAAGGTGCAACTTTGCCCTGAACTTTATTAGGACTAAACATGTTCTTTCCGTGGACTTTCATTTATTCTGCACTTTCTTTAGACGGTAGGATTTACTTACATTTACCACAAAGGTTTTTGACCTTTCTAACTTCTTTTCAGTTCTAAATAAGTGCTCAGTCGAAGTACTAAGGCAAGTTTCAATTACGTTTGGAGATAGTCTACGTGTGAAATTTTCAATTTTTGTGAAAATGTTTAAGAGGAACTAAGGAAGCGTTCATCCTCACCTAATTTCCTGGCTGAGGATGAAACTTACACAACATGTATACATTATTTATACTATTTATCAGCTATGGAAAAACAGACGTTATTCATCATCATCATCATCATATCAGCCGAAAGACGTCCACTGCTGAACATAGGCCTCCTCAAAGATTGCCACAATGACCGGTCCTGTGCCACCCGCACCTAGCGGACTCCTGCGACCTTCACCAGGTCATCATTCCACCTAGTGGGGGGCCTATAATGTATTTTAAATGATAATAATTATATTACAAAATTAGAATCATGATTCAAATAAAACTTTTCCTTGAGCGACAGTGACGTCGATTACCCATTTATCCACAGTTTCCTCTATAATGCTCATAATTCCATAATTTTGTTTCGAGCCTTCCTTGCTTGTTGAAGTTATGTATTGTCGAAATGGTTATAATTAAATGTGCGTTATTAATCTTATTAATTGTGATTTTGAAAGGCATACGTTCAGATACTGAAGGTAAAATAAAATCATACAAATGATTTCGTCAGAAAAAAAATAAGTACTTAATAAACCCTAAATATTGTTTGTTTGGCTCGCTTAAAATTTAAATCAAATGACGATGGTTAGTTAAACGTGTCAATAATATGTCCGATTTTATTCATTAAATGTAGGATGTACGTGAATTTCTTAAGTTTAGTTGTTTATTAAGGTTTGTGCAATTGCTAGTTCTAAATATTTTAGGAAATTCGCCAGTAATCAATATACCATATCAAAATAATACAAATGAAGACAATTCAAATGAGTCTGCCGGACATAATAACCAAATGAATGAAAATCAATTTAACAGGACGGTGGATTATCGAAGCGACAACATTGGTGAGAAGTTTTCTTTTTCCTATCGACTCGTAAGTAGGTATAACTTTATTAAAGTTATACCTACTTACGAGTATGCACGTTTAGTTTATCCTACTTGACAAATACAAAATATTTGAAGTCAAAATGTTATTCATAGCCAAATTGTTTTATAATGGAATGGAATATATTTTGAATTAACATTTTTATACTAGTTTTAGTCAGTCGTCTTTGTTACAATTTGTGAGCGTTACAATAAAAAGTGCCATTTTAGCCGCTTAAAGATGAAGTTGGCTTGAACCTTCATAGGAATTAAAGGTCAAAGCGCCCTTATGGCAAGCGACAAAGTGGGACTTTTACTCGCATTAAACCGCTCATAATTTTAAAGTTATAAATAAAAAACAAACTATTTTTATTTTAATCTACAGGGTGGAAAGGGACGACGTTCCATCCCGCTACCGACCGAGTCTACCAACCATTACGATGAACTTTCAGTATGGGACCAACATCGAAAGCGTACATGGAAAATTGACTTTTCCATACTATTGAACTCTAACTAATCAGTCACTTTGTATGAGGGGTTAATATTTTTTTATAATATTTCGATGTTGGTCCCATACTAAAAGTTCATCGTAATGGTTGGTAGAATCGGTCGGTAGCTGGATGGAACGTCGTCCCTTTCCACCCTGTATATTTAAATATTTGAATTTATTAAGTAGATTTTTGAGCAACTGTATTGAAAATATTATAATTTGTTCATGGTGGTGTGATTCAGTTTCACGCCTAACTGTGTAGCAAAGTGTCTGTATTCCTATCCCTCTAAAAGTTTTATGATACGTAGGTGTCCGCTATCCGACCTTTCGAAAACCCGTTGGATCCTCGGGGTACGTGTTACATAGTTAGTTATTTTGAAAAGGGCTCTAAGTTTAAAAAGTTGCAGACTACTCAAGTAGTCTAAGGGTCAGTTTACACGGGTTACTATCTCTTTTTAATAACTTTATTTTGTAAAATGTTTACATTTTTGCGGAACAACTCAAATTTATTTCATACCCTGGGTCCATAAACATTTGTAATATTTGAACATTAAAATATACACGTATTAAATTTAGTTATTAACCCCGGAATCTTTCGTTAGAAAATAGTTAGCAGCACTTAAGAAATCGCCATCATCGTTGATCTATTTTTGTATTATTTTAACCTAATTGGATCGCTCTAATTTTAGATTACAGACAACTAATGATAATAGGATTTAGTATCGCGAGTATATTACTATTAATAGTCATAGCTCAAACCGTGGCAATATGCTTAACATTCAAGTGGAAATCAAGAGGTAAGTGTATCTTATTACATATTTTCATAATATTCATAGCAAGAGATAGTGCCGACAACCCATCACGCAAAATAGGCGCAAAATTTTTTGACGTCGAGTTGCGGAAATTTAGCCCGCGCTAACCTCTAATATTCATAGTATATCTACCTACCTAGCGTATACCTATTTTTAAGGAAGTAATAAAAGCATGAAGCGAGTGGCTCTTAAAATTACTTTGGAACTAGTGTTGGCCCCAGAAACTTCCTTGATCTATGGCGTATAAAATATTGATATTTATCATGATATTCAACCTTTTTAGACGGTATCAGGGTAAAGGTAAAGAAGGAAGGTACAGATGATAAAGATGTAGCCAAACATGACGCAGTTTCTATTGCATCGGAAAGTGGAACTATTTACGAAGAACTCATCGAAAAACCGGACCAAGGTGGGTAATATACCTAAACAATGTATGGAACCGTAGTAGGTATAAGTGAACAATAATGGAAATTATTACTACTCTATTCTATCATAATAATTATGTTTATACTCTACACTCTAAATGTTACGAGTATTATCACTTATTTAATGCTTTAAGTATGTACAATTTTTGATTTTGAATATCTTACTCGATCCCCTCATATGAAACAGACTGTCGTAAAATTCTGTTGTAATTTGTAATATTTTTTTCTACCATAAAATTAACACCCTAGGGTATTATTTAAAGAAAAGTTTATTTCTTTAAAATAGGTACCACAATATATTATATTGTTGGGGGCTACAATTTAAAAATTGTGGTATTTCATAGAACTTATAATTTTGTGTCCGCAGATTCTGAAAATATTGATAAGAATGGAACTGCAATAATACCAACATGTCCAAAGAATGCAGATCCTGAGCCGAGTATACATTTTGTACCACAAGTAGCCGGTAAGAATTCTCATTTTGTATTTCGTATTTATCATAAGTAGGTATATGTTAAGTACCCAATGTCTTCATTAAATAGTATAAAATAAAGTCACTTGTTCTGTCCCTATGACCCTTTGTACGCTTAAATCTTTAAAACTACGCAACGGATTTTGATGAGATAGGTAGAGTAATTCAAGAGGAAGGTTTTTATGTAGGTAAGGTATAGTACCCGTGCGCAGCCGGGGCGGGTCGCTAGTAAGATATATAAATATGGATTTTTCTTCAGAGTATTTCAACAAGCGATTTTAACCGTCCTTGTAGGTTCTTATCTTCTTCTAACAGTCGACTAAGCAAAGTACCTACTTTAACACTTTTTTGCGGATGAGTGCTACGCGCTAAGTTCGTAGCCGATCCCGTGATTTTTCCGCTTTGTAGCGAAAATGGACCTCCCAGAGAGAACTCCCCTCGGGAGTTCCCCGCGCCCAATGTGTTAATCTTGCATTCATGTGTATAAAAACATACACGCTTCGTACTTTCTTAACAAAGATTGACGCATTTTGGTAACCTTGAAACACTATATAAATTACTATAAAATTTCAGACAGGCGCTTTTATACATTGTAATTATGCAAAGAACAGAGTAGCGAGCACGCGAGTAGGTATAAACAGCATCAGCCAGATACAAACTCTTGATAAATTAATTCGTTTAAGAGTCGTTGTGTAAATAAGGAGCAGCAATAGGTAAACAACAAATGTAATTAGTAGTAACCTATGGTTATGTATTTCAGTAAGAAATACCATTGAAATTACTCTCTCTCCTTCCGTTTATTTATTCAATGTTACAAATTCAGTTTTTTTTTGGTTGTCAAAAAAAAAAGACAAAACATCCTGTATCGCTTTACTTGACTTACAGTAGGCGTATGTGTGAAACGTGCTAACTAAAAAGGACGCATCTCCCATAGAACTACTATAAGAGATGCGTCTTTATTATTTCGCGCGACAGTGTTGTACTATTGTTATAGATTTATTATTATTGTCTATCTTCCTTATTTCAGAAACAAGTCTTACAACTCAACAAGGCCGTTTTCAAAAAAAGCAGATTACCAAAGGTTGGTTTATTTTATATTGACGCAACCTTATAAACCCTATAGGTACACGTGAGTTCAAATTAGATGTCAACCCTTTCAAATAATAATATATTTACTTACATCAATGTTAAACTTGTACCTTGCACCTTAAATATATTATATATTTAAGCTTAGACATCGTAAAGAATGCAATTAGGTTTCAGACAGAGCACTTAAATAAAGTATCTAAATATGTATATTTTTCAACAAGTTACGTACCCATCGCGCACCGCTTTTCGTGTCGTCATAAAAACGAAAGAGCTTAGATTAAAAGAGGTAATTCAAATTTAGTTAGCCCTGAATTTAGTTATCTAATCCCGAAAAATTGTCTTAGGTTCTCAAGAATGATGACTATTGCGTTTACTGTGTTTTCATTTAAATGATAGGCTTGAAAATTACAAATGTTTTGCAATATTTTAAATCCATTGCTGTTTTCAGAGCATCTACTCCGTACGATACGGTCACCAATGGAAAATCAAGATCAGGCGATAAATTCAACTAAACCAATTATTAATAATAAGATGCAATTGCTGTGCCAAAAGAAAGGCGATCATATCAGTTCTTCATCATCATCACATGTTGAAACTCCAAAAAAACGAATAACTCTGCTCGCCAATCAAATAGAAGCAAATTTAAAAATGGCTAAGCCTCAGACTGCAGTACCAGGGATGTCGGTATTGTCGGTTAATCGTACAATGCTGATTAAACCAGCAGATAATAATATGACAGTTCAGCAAAACAAACGGTTACTTAAGAACAAACCAAAACCACCAATGAAGCCTCCTAAAGACGGTAAATTACGTTTTGTATAAGTACAATATGTTGAATATGTTTTTGTATTCATACGTTTTTAAGTTATGACACTTTGAAATATTTTGGCTAATATTCATTTTCATCCATTTAATACAAAACTTGTATTAAATGGATGAAAATGCTGTTTCAGTACTATTACTACAAATTCAATACTCGGCTCTCCCTATAGTACCCAAAGTTGAAATTGACTATGATCTTTTAATTTCACATGTTTTAGAGTATGACGCTGATCTTTTATACGGTAATGAAGAAATAGGAAATCAAATACCATTACTTTCAAATAATACAAAGACACCGGTGCAGTCACACCCTCTGCTTCAAAGCAAAGTACCACCAGTAAAAAGTGCCAGGAACATCACAATAACAACAGAAGTAACATCAAGCTGGCCTAAGATACAAGATGTGTCGCCGGTAACAAAACCACAGAAAGAAGTTAAACCGTCTTACCAACATGCAGTACAACTCAAGTGCCAACTAGAGTCACAAGCACCGCTAGTATTTCAAGGGCAGCATAAAGAAGGTATCTTTGGAGCATAAAAATACACAAAAAAGATACGTGAGATTTTACTATAGAATTGTTTTTTAACGTAGATTTATTTGCAGACATACGTAGTACGAATTCAGAAGACAGCGAGGATTGGACATATGATGATATATCAGAAGAGATATACGAAATGCCTGAATATTAATATACCTACTTTATCGCAAACAGAAGTACAGGCACAGAAAAACGCGTGTTCAAGGAGAAAATACTTGCATTCTATTCATGCAAAGTTTGAAGTCGATGACGAGTACAGACGATGATAATACGACGATAACAGATGACATAGATAGACATAGAAAAAATTAACTGCGAAAGTCACGGGATTCGAACCCGCTTCCTCTGGATTGCCGGTCCAACGTGCTTCCAATTACACTAGATGACCTTCCGTGAATCACTGCGAATTTAGTCAATGGTATTGTGAAACTAATCACTAGCGACATCTGTACTTAATGTTTCGAAGGTACTACAACCTTAAGTCACTCAAAAGACGTGTGTCCACAATCGTCCGCAAACTCGACAACTTTCCGTTGCGTTGAATTTGTAGAAAATTGGTTATTAAAACCGCCTCATCCACTTGGTTACTTCTGTTCAGTCAGGTTAAATTATCTAAAAATTGTTGACCTTCTTATAATACAATAATTTAAAACAGAAACGAAGGTATTATTTCCAATTCGACTGCAGGTACAAATTAAACTATACGAATTCTTAATAGGGAACTCCCTGATACATACGGGTTTATCGTTATTATCTGAATGTTTATGACTTTAATTAAAAATATAACGATGATTGTCAGAATGCGTCTACCAACTTAAGATAAATCACCGAGGGACTTCCCGGCATTGTAATTATGACCGCCATGACGTCATGAGGTCACTCACATGCGGATTATTCATACATACTTATGTAAAGTAACTGAGCCAAATTACAGTTTTGATTGTGGTATTCATTGTTTAGCATATTTTTAATGTAGTTGTAGATTTTATCAGTTTTGTTAATCAACCAGTAAAAAACACATTTCTGTGCAAAAAATCGGTCCAAGGAAAGTAAAACTTTGATATTGTTGTATGAAAACATCCATTGCCTTAACAAATAATATTAAAAAAATCAGTATTTTTGATTTTTGAATAAACCGCGAAATTATATTTTTCCTGCACATGACTTATAATATACAACATTTTTTCACTGAAATCTGTCAAACTCTACAACTACTTATGTAAAAATCGGCACTTTTTTGAAATGATTCATTTTGCTCTTTTAGTGGCTCGATCCGATGTTCTTAATTTATTATATTTCATCAATGAGGTTCAGGCTATTAAATTATGCTAGAATTGTAATTCAATTTCTATATTAATTAAACCTTTTGGTTATCAGGAGGAGGAGAGAATTGAATTTAACACTGTTATTTTTATGGGCAAGAATCACTCATTTCAGTGGTAATGAAGATTCATGTTGTATAATTATTAGAAAACAAAACCTTGTTTAAATTTTAACACCTCAAATTAAACGGTTACGTGTTCCGAAGCTGGTACAATAGTTTTTCCAATAATGTAGGACGGTAATAATATGAGTATAATATACCGCCTGCTGGGACCGGTTTACGGATATTTATTGTTGTGCCTGTGAATGGGTTGCAGCAGATGTACAACACAACAAATTTCTCCAAAGGGACTCTACGTGTTGGATCTATATCCCCGCGCAAGCTTATCAAAAAACCGGGGTTTATAAGCCCGTGATCCTCAATAATAACAAAAAAGAAACAAATATGGCTGAATTTCTATAGCATTTGAATTCTTTGTTACATATCGTGGAATACGTCCGCACTTCGCAATGATATTTTTACGTTAATAGGTCCCAATAAATATCAATAATTTTAACTAAAAATCTATGTAACTCAAGGTTTAAGGTTTTAAGTTGGTGATAATACCAAGATTGTTTTCTAAAAGTGCGTGATTATGAAATAAACCTAATCATTTAAGGTTTGATTTTTTTTTTGTTTTTTACTGACGAATGATGTTTATTTAAAAGGAGCAGAATAAAGGAATTATTAATTTTCCCCTCACTAGCTCGTAAAACGCTCTTTTATCCTTTAATACGAGCGGGTAAAGACGCATCTTATTCACATGTGTGGCAAAGTAATTTGACCTTGCTCTAATTCCTATGGCTCACTACTGTCTAGTATAAGTGGATCGGTATGACCGTAGTAAACAAGCGCAATCGGAGCTCACACGATAAATTCTCATACCTAGGTGACTTTGTAAGCCATTGGCTATATTTAAGTACCAATATACCATACCATCTACTGTACGTTTCGACATTGAGTTTTAAATGGTTTTTTCAGTTAATTTATATTTGGATGAGATTTGTAATCATATTTCCTCGCGATAGTGAGGGAAAAAAGTTGTATTACACTTGGCGGCAAAGTTTGTTCAACTCTCGTGTCTTGAGACCTTCGCAATGCTCAAGATTCCAGTTTATGTAACCACTCGCTACGCTCGTGCCTCAATTTTGGTATCTTTCGCTAACTCTGATCTCAATATTGGCACGACAGTCAAGCAACAACTTGGCCCCCTTGTACAATTAATAACTATTATAAATGTATAATAGAATAAAATATGTAAAAAAAGTTTTAAGTTAAACGGTTTTTATTGCACCAAAAACTAGAAAATAAAATTTTTTTGTAACTAACCGTAGATGCTACTTTGTGTAGATTACTCACGTGAAACTATTCTCACTGTAGTCTTCCCAAGTCGGATACTGAAAGCCACGTTTAGCCTCTATGTCAGTGGATTAAGCGTTACCTAATCGGAAACTTTTACCAAACTGAAATAAAAACGTGGGGCGTACGCAATTGTGATTTAGTCACTATAATTATTTAAGAACACACATAGAAATCAAAACAGCAATAGTGTAATAAGTTTTGTTCTGACCTTGATAAAAAATATTTACCTCTGTAGAAGTTTTGGAACAGATGGATGATTCATTGCAAAATTAAAGCTGCATTTACATATTTTGAACTTGTATGTTTCTTTATAATAACGCCCCACGTTTTTATTTTAGTTTGGTAAAAGTTTCCGATTAGGTAACGCTTAATCCACTGACATAGAGGCTAAACGTGGCTTTCAGTATCCGACTTGGGAAGACTACAGTGAGAATAGTTTCACGTGAGTAATCTACACAAAGTAGCATCTACGGTTAGTTACAAAAAAATTTTATTTTCTAGTTTTTGGTGCAATAAAAACCGTTTAACTTAAAACTTTTTTTACATATTTTATTTTCAAGTTTTTAGTGCAATTTTCCGATACTATACCTACTTATTGTAGACCAAAGATGTTGTTTGTAACATGCAATACAATTATGCATGCTATCGTTTAACTCTCGCGCTTTAATCACGACACATATATATGTACATAAACGTAATGGACATTATTTTATGTGTAACGAGAAGAGAATCCCTGCTGTATAGATATTTTTAGAAACCCGACGCTAAAAAAATGTCAGCTTAAATACCCGAAGTGTCTCAAATGGACGTGTTATTCATACAATACCTTAGATAACAAAGATCTGACAATAAGGAATATATCAATCAATTTGGTTTATTGAGAAAATCTTGTTTAATTTTTTATATTGTACACATTACACATACACAAGTCGAATTTCGAGACTATAAAATATAGACTCATACTGTCAGTTGACCAACCGGAGGTCCGCAGGTCTGACTCTCAGACGGCACTCTATCAGCTGGAGGGCCGCAGGCCCGACGGCTCGCTCTACGCGATCACTCTGTCACTCTATCAGCTGGAGGGCCGAAGGCCCGACGGCTCGCCCTACGCTCCGCGATCCACTCACGCTGTCACTCTATCAGCTGTAGGCGCAGGCCCGACGGCTCGCTCTACGCGATCCACTCACGCTGTCAGTCTATCAGCTGGAGGGCCGAAGGCCCGACGGCTCGCCCTACGCTACGCGATCCACTCACGCTGTCACTCTATCAGCTGGAGGGCCGCAGGCCCGACGGCTCGCTCTACGCGATCCACTCACGCTGTCACTCTATCAGCCGGAGGGCCGCAGGCCCGACGGCACGCCCTACGCTACGCTATCCACTCACGCTGTCACTCTATCAGCTGGGGGGCGCAGGCCCGACGGCTCGCTCTACGTGATCCACTCACGCTGTCACTCTATTAGCTGGAGGGCCAAAGGCCCGACGGCTCGTCCTACGCTACGCGATCCACTCACGCTGTCACTCTATCAGCTGGCGGGCCGCAGGCCCGACGGCCCGCCCTACGCGAGCCACTCACGCTGCGAGTCTATCCGCTGGGGAGCGCAGGCCCGCCGGCTCGCTCTACACGATCCGCTCACGCTGTCACTCTAGCAGCAGGAGGGCCGAAGGCCCGACGGCTCGCCCTACGCTACGCGATCCACTCACGCTGTCACTCTATCAGCTGGAGGGCCGCAGGCCCGACGGCCCGCCCTACGCGAGCCACTCACGCTGCGAGTCTATCCGCTGGGGAGCGCAGGCCCGACGGCTCGCTCTACACGATCCACTTACGCTGTCACTCTATCAGCTGGAGGGCCAAAGGCTCGACGGCTTGCCCTACGCTACGCGATCCACTCACGCTGTCACGTTATCAGCTGGAGGGCCGCAGGCTCGACGGCCTGCCCTACGCGAGCCATTCACGCTGCGAGTCTATTAGCTGGGGGGCGCAGGCCCGACGGCTCGCTCTATGCGATCCGCTCACGCTGTCACTCTATCAGCTGGAGGGCCGAAGGCCCGACGGCTCGCCCACGCTACGCGATCGACTCACGCTGTCACTCTATCAGCTGGAGGGCCGCAGGCCCGACGGCTCTCTCTACGCGATCCCTCAAGCTGTCACTCTATCAGCTGGAGGGCCGAAGGCCCGACGGCTCGCCCTACGCTACGCGATCGACTCACGCTGTCACTCTATCAGCTGGAGGGCCGCAGGCCCGACGGCTCTCTCTACGCGATCCCTCAAGCTGTCACTCTATCAGCTGGAGGGCCGAAGGCCCGACGGCTCGCCCTACGCTACGCGATCCACTCACGCTGTCACTCTATCAGCTGGAGGGCCGCAGGCCCGACGGCTCGCCCTACACTACGCTATCCATTCACGCTGTCACTCTATCAGCTGTAGGCGCAGGCCCGACGGCTCGCTCTACGCGATCCACTCACGCTGTCAGTCTATCAGCTGGAGGGCCGAAGGCCCGACGGCTCGCCCTACGCTACGCGATCCACTCACGCTGTCACTCTATCAGCTGGAGGGCCGCAGGCCCGACGGCTCGCTCTACGCGATCCACTCACGCTGTCACTCTATCAGCCGGAGGGCCGCAAGCCCGACAGCTCACCCTTCGCGATCCACTCACACTGTCACTCTACCAGGCCGCAGGCCGTTTTAGGCCGTTGGGGCGGTAAGGTTCTCGAGTGCTGGTCACGTACCGGAAGGCGCAACGTGGGTAGTCCCCCCACAAGGTGGCCTTATGACCTGGTGAAGGTCGCTGGATGCGGGTGGCACAGGGCTGGTCCTTGTGGCAATCTTTGGGGGAGGCCTATATTCACCAGTGAATGTCTTACGGCTGATATGATGATGATGACGATGATAATGAAATCCATATGTTTCTACCAAATATCTAAAGCAGTACTTCAAAATCTACATTTCGCTAAACCTAGCGGTTGTGGCAGGCAGTAACACTGGAGTATCAGATTTGAGGAGTTGGACGTTAGTATTAAATTTGCATGTTTCTACTCTATATATGTAAAGAACTTCTTTAAAATCAAGACTCCTTTCCATAAAAGATAAACCTTGCGGTTATTGTGGGCAGTACTGCAGCATCAGGAGGGAGGAGTTGGAAGTCAAGATCAGGCTGTTAGTATTTGATTATGCCAAACATGCTATACTTTCATTTTCACGTGTCTAACACTCTTGGTTAAGGTAAGCAGTACGTCTGCAGCATCAGGCTTTGAGGATACAAGAATACAAATATTATAATCTTGCATTGTCATGGGGACTTGATAAGAGTTCCAAATTTTATTGATTTCAGTCTAGTAGAAGTGGTCGAAAAATCGATCACAATATTTGAAGCATCGACGACAGTTGATACGCGGTGAAGTTAATAAAAACCGTTTAAAAAATATAAGTAATTCTAATAAGTAATGACTTATTAGTATTACTTATTGCCTAATACTATACTATGCCTAATGATTAAAGAGGCTTACAATTCTGACGGAGGATTGATAAAATTAAACTGTGTTCTGTTTGTTACCTTTCGGCTACGGAGCCCTCAAAGGCAACTGACCGCTAAACACAACAACATAACTACCATAAACATAAGGAGTAAGACAAGTTAAAGTTTATCGCTATGAACTGTAGTAGTCATACCATGAGGTGCAGCCACGTTATTATTGCGTATTTATTTTCTATCCGGCTCGCTGGCACTCGCACCGATACGCGAGTACGAAAGGCATGGAAAGAAAGTATGCCTACGTCAATAACGCGGTGGTAACTCATGGTAAGCACATTGAAGAGTGTCGTTTTAGATTTAGTAATCCTGCGCATCTCAACCGAGACGGTTGTTGCAAATACTTTTAAACATGATTCGGATTTTGGCTTTGTTCGTGATTGTGATATTTCAAAGGGACATGGCACTCGCTGGTACGTAATGTTTTTTCTCTATAAAATACCCATATTTGTCTACACTAAAGAACAAAACATTCGAGTCAGGTGCACTTTTTCGTAGATTTTTGCAACAAATTTGTTGATTGTACACACACATTCTTAACGAAGTTACAAGATTGATTTAATCAGTTTTAATATTTGAAAAATGTAAAAAAGACATCAAAATCGTAAGGTGCAACGGGTATTCTTTGTGGTGAATCTACGGAGATATCTGAAGTAAAGTTGTTTTTACTTCGGATATGTCCGTATATTTAAAAGAAGAAATATTTATTTAAAACTACTGTTAAGATGGGTCCAACTTGTGCGGTAAATATTTTAAAAATCTGTTTGTAGCCTGTATAATGGTATTTTCTATACAATCTATATTTTGTAAAATTACATGGGACTTGAAACTATTACTCTTGAGTGTAGATAACAACTTCTCTCGTCACAATAACCTCTAGAGTTTATATATGTATTCTTATGGGAATTACCATTAATACATACAAATTTTAAAGTCTTGAGTAGGCCCCACCTACGGGAATCATAAATTACCAGAAAACACATAAATATTTTTAGCACTAGTTTAAAACTACTATTGATGTGTAAAGGTGCATTCAAACTAAAAGAGCATTCGCTATTCTAACCCCCATCTACGAAATTCGATCGTTACACGAAACGTGATTGGTTGATTTCGTAGAACGGGGGATAGAATAACGAATGCTCTTTTGGTTTGAACGCACCTTTAAGGAATAACAGTACGCCTACCGTGAACTTCGAAAAGTTCGGACATCTGTCTCTGTCACTCAACGAAGGCATCGTCGGTGAGAGACATATGCCCAAAGTTTAGACATATGCCGAACAATAGAACTCTTAAGGTGCGTTCAGACGAAACGAGCATTCGCTATTCTAACCCCCTACTCTACGAAATTCGATCGTTACACAAAACGTTATTCGCTGATTTCGTAGAGTGGGGGATAGAATTGCGAATGCTCGGTTTGGTCTGAATGCACCTTTACAGAGCTTAAGTTCATGTACATTTTAATCGATTGATAATGCTGATTGTATCTAATGAGTTGCGGATTCTTTGAGAGACCTGCACGATGCAAATGTGCATCCATTGAAGCAAATTAACACTATCGAGGCTTATCTAGATATGAGACCTGAGCTGACCTATTATTTTCTGAATTGCGCATACTATTTTAACAAACAAATATTGAAAATACTTATATTATACACATGTATTTTTCATAGCATCAATTTGTTAAAATGTTTCATTTTTAATTTTAGTGACAGGTTATTTCGTTAAGTCTATTCTTATTTTTGATTATCAGGCAAAATATGTGGTAATATTGGAATACATTGTGGTAGCATTGTAATCAAAAATTAGTTTTATGACGAGCTACGTCGAAAAACTTATTTCGAAAAGAGGTTGATTATCTCTGAAACTATGCCGAATCCAGATAATTTTATTAACATTAGATACTCTAAATGAAGGGTCCACGGAAAAAACATGTCCATAGCCTGAAAAAATCAGGGCAAATTCACACCTCATTCTGTTGAAAGTAAGGTGGTTTTTCCTTCTGTAATTTGAATTTACTAGACATGTTTTTTCCGTGGACCCTTCAAATATGGTCAGGAATACACCATTAAAATCTTTCGTAATGCTCGCGAGAACTTTGTATTATTTGATGTGATATAGCTATTAAAGAAAATATACTGCTCGAATTATATAAAAGCGTGTTTATTCCGTGGCTTAGATGAGTGAAGTGTTAGGAACAGTCAAAGCATTCGAAATCCGTTGCTACATAAACAACCAGTCATACAAATAAGTTTATGATATATAGAACATGTAGTTTACGTAGGTTCCAACACCACCCCTTAAAACTATATGTTCATAGTATACATTTAACTACTATAATAACCACGCTCTGCTACCATATTAGAGAAAATAAACTGCTCGAATTATATAAAAGCGTGTTTATTTCGTGGCTTAGATGAGTGAAGTGTTAGGAACAGTCAAAGCATTCAAAATCCGTTGCTACACAAACAACCAGTCATACAAATAAGTTTATGATATAGAACATGTAGTTTATATAGGTTCCAACACCACCCCTTAAACTATATGTTCATAGTATACATTTAACTACTATAATAAGCACGCTCTGCTACCATATTAGAGAAAATAAACTGCTCGAATTATATAAAAGCGTGTTTATTCCGTGGCTTAGATGAGTGAAGTGTTAGGAACAGTCAAAGCATTCGAAATCCGTTGCTACATAAACAACCAG